>VXBI01012737.1:127228-183763 GCA_013397375.1 Toxostoma redivivum
TTTAATAATCAAGATCAGGTTTTTTCATTGCTATCTCCAGTCTTAACACTTGATTCATCTTCTGTCCTTATGACAATAATCCCTGTAATAGATAACTGGAATGCTTCTAGAATGTTTCAGTACGGGAATAAATCCTGCTTGCCTATATTTTTTTGTTAAATCTGAATGATTTGTTGCTTTATCGTAGCCTAGCTTTTCTTCATGGACAGAGCAGACTTCAGATGTAATCCTGTTCTGTGTGCTGTTAATTGTATGGCCAGTGCCACTTTTCAACATTATTGAACAAAATTTCATGTGGTATTTTGAATTTTCTTTACTACTCCATTGTAGGGTCATCAGATCTGTTTTCTGCTCTACAGTAATTACTTCATGCCACTCACTATGAGGGAACAAATTAATTCAGTTTATAATCTCTGACTATTCCTGTCAAAATACTTCCTTCAATGGGCTGCTTGCAGCTTGTGTTCTTCTCTGAGCCACTGACTGAATATGCCTACCCTGGATGTCATGGAAAGAAAGATCTTTTCTCTTTATTGACAAAATGATTCAGTACTAGCTGTAATTTGATGGGAAAGGTGATGATTCCTCTACGACACCTCTTTATTTGTGCTCTTTTATTTGCACAATCTGGCTCTGTTTTGTGCAATGCCAGTTCAAACCTTTACTTAACTGGAGCTGTATTGCTCATGCTCGGTGCATTTGCAGTGTGTCCATCAGGAAACTGGAAATTGTGCCAATCATTACAAACATCTCTGCTCTCCAGTCACATTAGTGCCAGACCAGGCCTTCAGAATCCCATCATCACCCTTCCACCCTTAGGAACTCAAGGACCCATGAATCTTGTACATTTATATGTGGATGATGTTATATTCTAGAGAAAACTGGTAGGGATTCTTCTCTTTAGGAGGTCTAAAATCTTCCTCACTGTCAAGAAGATTTTTTTGTCAGTCCAGGATCAATTCTACTTCTTTGAACCACTTGGCCACTTGGGAAATTGCAGTGACAGCAAGGATGGAAGGTGTGTGCAGCTACACATATGTGTGCATGTCTTTTATATATACATATACACACACACACCAGCCTCTGCCAGAGGAATCTCCACCACATCTGAGCAGCACAGGACCCAGGACAGAAGCTAAATTTGTCTGGTTACTCCCAGCAGAGGTCAGTGGTATCTTAGCTGCCAAAATTGCTTCCTGTGTCCAGTCCAGCACACACAACCCTGCACCAGAAAAAGTCACCACGCAGAGGGATGCCTCAGGCAAAGCTTTTTACCCAATATTGGGAAATTTCATATGGATTTCTCAGTTTAGGGCCAGAAGCACTTCCCATACACAATACTCCTTAGTTTTTTCCTGAGAGGTGTATTGGACTTTTCATTTTAGAAAATAATATCTGTGCCTCATGGCAGCTTCTCTTTCACACTGGTTCTTTTTTGCCCTTCAAATCATGTTGCAAATATTGCTTTGTCCATCGTGGTCAATTTAATATAAGGTTAAGGATCTTCAGAATGTTTTTTTTTTCTATTGAAAATACATTATCTATTAAGAAACTGTTTAATTTCATGTTTTCTTTCTCTTTTTCTGAAAATGAGATGTATGTAAAATACACTCCCTCTGTCACTGTTTTCCCCATCTTTATGCCTACTCCAAGGCTCATGCTGACAATATAAAGTGTATCTCAGATAGAAGAGGCTAGAGACCTCATTTAATAAATGGCATTGAAGAAGATAATTTTGTATTGTATTTTCCAGTATCTCTTTTTCCTTCTTTCTGCAAAACATTGCAACTTTTATTTCACTTCAGCTTTCTGTACAGCCCAACCACCAGGTCTGTGACAGGAAGTACAAGTGAATGGTAACAAACTTTTAATTAGAGCTCAGTTGGCCTCCGTAATGTTTTTTAGATTTAGCAACCTTGAAATACTTGATATATATGGCCACCACTCTTATAATTCCCAGTTACTCATCATTTAAACAGCAATAAAAGAGATGTAGAACATTTAATGGATATTAATGACCCCTAGGGACCTGCTTGACCTAAGGCCAAGGCCCAATAACTTCAATTGATCATAAATTCCCAAACAAGTGCTTTGGGCAGAGTTCATCATTGCTATTGGGATCTGAAAGGCAGGGAATTAAATATGCCTGTTTTCTCCCCAGTCAGGTTCTGTAATGTGCATGCCCTAAATTGACTTGGAAATGCTGGAAGCTAACAGGGAATTGACTTTCCTTGTGTTAGCTCACCACATTCCATTTTTATATCTGAACTATACTGTTTCCCTAATTTAGAGACTAAGTTCCAGTACCCTGTAAGATTATTTAGTCTGCAGGCTTCAACACACCTTTCTAATGATAACATAAAATACATAATATTGAAATGTGCTACAGACTTAATGTTAAAACCAAACATGTCAAAATCTGATCACCCATAGATTTTTCTGCTTTTTTTCTGATGTCGATTTGTCAATAGCTTTTATAGATGAGCTATCCTCTGTTAAATAAGGAGGATAGCCAAGCCAGAGCAGCCCAGGGCAGGGCACAATCCTTGGGGACCAGCAGAAGTGATGCTCACAGCTGAAGCAATATCTAAATTATTGATGGTATCAAAGCCGCAAGGGAATCTAGACACTTCCTTAGGATGGAGATAGCAATAAATCAATGGCTTTAGTATGTAAGGAATAAATCATGGAAAGCCTCCTGAGCCACTGTTAGGGAAAGAGAGCAGCACAAGCTCAGGATTGTATTCTGGCATGTCCCATACTGACTTTGATGTCCCTACAATGTCAGGTCTGCCTAAAAAAGATGTAAGATTGTCTCCATGGAAGCACATGTTTGAAAATGCTTCTGTGTTTGACCTGGCCAAGACCCTTTCCTGCAGAGACTTCAATGGAGCTGATCAAGGAGGATATTCCCATCAGGAACCTCCCTCACCTGCTGTTTATTGCATCTTTCCTGTTGGATTCCAAAGGAGAAAAAGGGACTACCCGAAAGGAAAAGACTATTGCATGATGGAGCTGGAGAATTGCTGTTTTCCAGGGAGGGTGGCTGGGCAAAATCCATCAAGCCCAAGAAGGAGCTAAAGCAACAAAGACCTGGTGAAGGACAGTGAGTGTCAGGACACTAATTTCTGGTCATGCTTTTGTGGGAGGTGGGACTAGGAAATTATGAGGCATGCAGGAAGACAGGGGAAAATGTGAAGGATGCTGCAAAAATTGACAATTTCATATAAAGATAATTTATTTAGCACTGCTTAGGTGCTCTTGGTGTGTCCTATACTGTATCACAAACTTGCAACCAGTCAAAGGGAAGAAAAGATGCAATTTTCATATCTTCACAAGATCTACTGCCTGTGGTGCCAAAACCATGTGAAGGAGCAAAAATACTTCAATGTTTCTCCTCAGATATATTCTTTTGTCAGATTTAATTTTGTGTAACCTCTTCCACATCTATTTCTGACTCCGGAAGGATCACTGAAGTTGCACCTGGAAGATTTGAGTACCTGAGCATTACTGTGCAGAGCTCTTCCCTCCACCATTGGATAATACCATGTTTACCATAATGACACAATGGAATCATAGAATCATTAGTGTTGGAAGAGACCTTTAAGATCATCCAGTCCAGCCATCAACCCAGCAGTACCACTGTAACCACTAAACCACATCACCAGTGCCAGATCCAGTCACCTCTTAGACACCTCCAGGGATGGTGACCCCACCACCTCTCTGGGCAACCTTTTCCAAGGCCTGACCACCAGATTTTTTTCTAATATCTGATCCAAATCTCCCCTTAATCAGCTTAAGGCCATTTCCTCTGGTCTTCTCACTTCAGGCACAGTAGAAGAGATCAGCCTCACTGTACCCTCCTTTCAGAGAGATGTAGAGAGAAATGAGGTCCCCCCTGAGCCTCCCCTTCTTGAGGTTAAACAAATTTCATTCTTAAAACACTTTCATTTCTTACCTACATGCCTTCTGTCAGAAAGCAGAACTTCCTTCTATTACTTAATACACCTGCCTGAAGAAACACACCAGAGGAAAGATTTCAGCAGAATTTCTCTCCAAGTTATCTTTCCTGTTAATTTTCTGATATTTCAAAAGGTACACAGCAGCACTAAACCAGAGTTTTAAAAACTGCTTAGCCAACAACTAGTTGTTTTCTTCAACTAGTTTTCCTGTCATAAATATACTGGCAGCACAGCATAAATCAGAGAGGGATAGGTTGTCAAAAAAAGATAAAAATAAGATTCTCCATTACCTACAGTTTATTACAGCTGCAACTGTACCCATTTTTCTGCAAATATTTTTATGGGTTTTTCTGCTTGTGTGGATGGATGAGTAGTTGGATGGATGGATAAACAGATGTCTGGAGAGACAATTTTATTCAAGCAAATGAAAATTCAGCATGTGAACAAGTATATTCATGCCAGAATTGCATTCTTCCCCATCATGGAGAGAGACATACAACTAAATATAGGTATATATATGGTAGCTGGCAGAAATGAGAGATAAAAATGAAAGAAGTGTCTTTCACACAATAGAATTTCTGCTGTGTCAGGAGGGAAGACAGCTATTTAAAACTGGGACCAACACCTCAGGAAAATATAACACCCTTTGTTGAGCAAAAAAGAAACCCCAATGAAAATAATGTTAAATGCTTTGATTTTTTCCTAGTCTTATATTTCAGCTGTCTGTATCTGAAATGGCAGAGTAAACCCAAGCACCAACTAGAATATCTGAACATCCATGTCCACTCAGTTATTTGAAATGCTGATGGACACAGAATAACTAATGACTGAAAACATAATTTGGTTGAAATAAGAAGTGAAGGGGGGAACCCCTGCATTTTTCTGCCAGCTTCCACCCACAACCTGAGCACAGCAACAAGTACCCCAATGCAAAGACTTTGTGAACAGAACCCCCTGACAATGCCAAAAGCTAGGTGCACTGGGACAAACTCAGGATGTAAATGCAATAGCAGCCATGATATGTTTTAAAGAAGTCTTACCAGCCTGCAGGACACTGTGATGCTGTAAAACTGGCAAGTGCAGAACATCCCCAGCAAAGAAGCAAAGTGGGGAGGAGCAGAAGGGCAGGCACCTCCTGGGCTGCATTCAAGGCTTTGCACCTGCACAGCCAGGCAGCTCAGTGCAGGTCTCCTCTGTACTCATGTACTGGGAACATGTGCACAGGGATGCCCTCACACTGGGGAGCACCTTTGTGCACCAGGATAACTGCCTGCCTTGGCTGGTACCTGTATCCTAAGGGAGGGCATCCTTTGATGCTCAAAGTGATACTGAGATTCCATTTCCTTAACTAGATTTTCATCAGACTCAGGCAGAGGCCATCAGAGTGAATGGACTTGTAGGTGAAAAATCTGTACAGGTTTGTGTTAAATCTGTTTATTTTGGTCACAGGATTTGCACACTTTGGATACAAGGGCAAGCTGAGGTCTGAGTAGTGCTCAAATTATCCTTTTTTGTCCAGCATCCCATGAAGCTCAGCTAGAAAATGTATTCAGGTTAGGGGATGCTGTGAAAAGCAAGCTGCAACCAAGTGCCATGATGCAAATATTGCTATCAACACTGGGCTCTGAAGGGATTTCTGTTGAATTTCAGAGATGTCCAACGCTGCAGTCACAGGTAGTGGGGGTGAGGTGGTGCAAGGCTTGTTCCAGATACATCACAGGATGCCTCTTAGGAAAAGAATTCCAATAATAGCAAAAATTAACCCTGGAACGTAGCATTCTACATGCTGATCTTAAAATTGTTTTTAAGAAGATACTCATGTGTGCTCACTGGTGTGCTGCATTTGCTTTAGAGGCACAGACTTCTGATCTCACAGCCTCACATACTTCACTTTGTGCTACAAAAAAGATCTCATCATGGTTTACCAGGAAAAACACATGTCTCTGCCTCACAAAGTCTTTCAATAGGTTGGGAACAAAACCCACCCTCATATCAGGGACACTGGCCTACATCTGCTGGGATAGCCCCATGTAAAGCCTTTTTCGCTTTACAGGGACCTGCCCTGCTAAGCCTAGCAGAGCAGGCTGTCATGTTTGGTATCATTTCCTTTAGCACTGCTGGAAAAGCCAGAGGAGACTCATAAAGCAAGCTAATGCCCAGGGGGCTGTGGTTTGCAAGGTATTTTGGTGGTATGGTACTGGGATATTTTTTCCATGATGCAGCAAGAACAGGGAGCAGGTACTCTGCTTCAGGGAGACATTTTGAGTCCACAGGCTTCTTCCATGTATCCTAGTGCTTTCCAAATACAGGAATACAACACCCATCAGTTTCTCTGCCAGGAAAGGTCTTTTTTTTACCTCTTATGAAACATGGTGCTTAATAGATGAGCATTTAAGATACCCCAATGAACCAGACCTGCCCCTAGCTCTTGCCCCATGACCTGTGCCACTGTTGCTATTCCAAACAGACATCTCAGATGTGCTGAAGCATTGAAAAGAGAATCAGGTGACTGTGCAGGTGTGCTAAGAGGGGTGTTCAGCTGGAGAGCTGAGGCACCAAGCACTGACAACCTGAGAAGCAGAGCTCCCCAGCTTGCTGTTCCCAAAGAAGGCAGGGGCTGTGCTGGGATACCACAGAGACAACATCTTCTCCCATACCAGTGCAGCAAAGCTGTCTCCCCAGGCAAGCTCATTTCATCTGCCTGCTTTGGGCTGAAAAACTCAGTTTTGCATAGACTGCTGTGAAGCCTGGAGCCAGTTCTGAAAGACAGCCCCAGATGTAGCATGTGAAGGCACATGAGCTCACAGCAATCACCAGCTTTTGCCTTCCATCTGCTCTGATTAAACATGTTTGTGACAAACTGGCTGTGCATTTCTCCAGGAGAATATTCTATTAAAACAAAGATCTTAAATTGAAATCAAAACAAAACTGACAAGGCAAACCTGTTTGAGAACTAGGAGTTCTAAACTGTGTCTTTTTGAGGATGAAGTTCTTTTCAACTTCCTCCCTCTTCCCTCTCTTATTTTTATACAAGGAGGAAATTATCTTGGGAATCAAAAATGTCCAGTTCCTTTTCAAATGGACATAGGGTACAGTGCTCTTCTAATCTTTCAAGTTATACACTGTGAGGGGAAGTTGGGCAGATCCTGGCTGCCACCTTGATGGGTCCAGCAGAGCCCTGACCCCCACCTGGCCCAGCAGCTCCCCTGCTCACTAAAGCAGAGACCTCTCTGCCTCCTGCACAGCTCACCCCTATGGCACCTGGGGCAGTCTGTGGCCAGCATTTCAAGGAGAATGCCGGAATGGGCTATGGAGTAGGTGGTCAGCCATCCCCTAAACTATCTTTTGCTGCTAATACCGGTTTGGGCAAGACCTCAGGCTTGAGGGGGGTCTGAAGAGATGCAGTGTTACACAGGAGGAGCCCTGTGTAACTTAGGGACATTGAATCTCTGCTGTCTATTAGATACCAGGTAGGAAATGGGCAGGATTAATGATTACCAGGCCTCCTCTGGGAGTGCTGTTCAGCAGCTGGGATACAGAAGCTCTGATGTGCATAGAGGTTTCCACCAGCCCCTACATGTCCCAGGTGCTGTTAAATGTCACCAGGTGATGAGATCCAGACCTTTATCTCCTCCTTCTGCATCCAGCCCATCAGCCCATTCACTGTTAATTGAAAGCTGCCAGAAAATTACTGGTCAAAGTTTCTGCAGTACAGAGAGGCTGCTCTTGTGTATTTGCCTCATGGTTTCCAGCAGCCTCTTGTTATGAATGTCAAACCCCTGCATTTCCCTTGAAAAGATTGAACAAAGCCTTCACATGTGCTGTTAGTTATTCTGCTGCTTTTTACATCCCTTTCTCCTGACCTTTTGAACAGATTAAGAAACTCTCACATATTTGTACCTGGGGGAAATCTCAGCAGCTCACCTTACATGCAAATTCTGAATGTTTATAATTCAAACTGTGTTGATTAGGTACAGTAAATAAGTATTGATTCCAACTAGATGGTTTATGTAACTAAGCAGCACAGCAGGAATGAAGCATTACAACTATTACAGCTGCATGTGCAAATTACAGAGCTCTCATTTATTGGAATAGTTGAAATGAACTGCTCCTGCTGTGCTGATTAGTTAAATAAGCCATCAAATCAGGGAACATAACCATGTGCCATAACACCGTGCTCAATCTGGAATTATGTATTGGACTGTAGCATTTGTGATTCATACCAACCAGTCATCTGTCTAACCAACTCAAGGCAAAGAGCGATTTGTCTTATCCTAAACGTATAATGTGATATTTATCCTCCACAAATATTTAAATGCAGAGTTAGCCTGTGGTGACTTGCTGGGGCTTTGAAGTGTTTGTGAGCACGAACTGCACAGATATTAAATGTTAGCAGAGAGCAGGCAGGAAAGATTTTGCGAGTAGGAGCCACATTTGAATTCCAGGCAGGGCAGGGCAGGCCAGGACTCTCATCTCCACCAAATCCAAGTGCTGTCTAATGGTGCCCTGGCAAAGCAACTCACATCTCTCAGGTGTGGCTGATCCCCCAGCTGGCCCTTCAGGAGGGAATTGTATTAGCAGCTGCATGGTGAATTTTGTGGACAGTTTATTTTCAGCATTTTTATTGGTTTTTGTTGTCACACCCACACAGCATGTTAAGAAAAAACAGGCAGCAATGCATCTTGCATGCAGGGGGTGTGAAGATTTGTGATTGTTCCTATTTTTATGGTCTTAGATGGTTATTAGCTGCAGTAGGCTTGCTATCCAGCTGGAAAGCTGTACAATGGGTTCTCCCATGCTGTCTTTGCACTCTTTTCTATACATCAACTTCCTCCTTCATCCAGAGACCATCTGAATTCCTGCTTATATGGACTTCTGGTCTGGCCTAGCAAGGCCGCTCTCAGTTTTTTACCTCTTGGACTTGAAATTGTCACACCTTGAAACAGTCCCCTGCCTTTTGTAAAGTTTTCAAATAGAATAAGTTGGAGAAAAGATACAGGAAACTGTAGAGCTCTGTGTGGTTGGGTGACATTGGACTGAGGACTGTGGGTTGAAGGAACAGAAATGAATGTGAGTTGATATTTTAGGCAATGCTGATGCAGGAAGCAAAAAAGCCAACCCTATGGGCTGTGTGGCAGTCCTAAGGAATGCTCTGGGAAATGCTCTGACCCAGCACACAGCCTGGGGTTTCAAAGTGATGAGCTCCTCCTTTGAGCATACCCTCCCTGTTCATTCTTCACTCTGGATTGTGTGTTTCTCCCATCAGCGAAGATGGAGGGTGAGGCTGGGGTACTGCCAGCAGTGCTGGTCCTGCCACAGGCTCAGTGCTACAGAAAGCCACTCCAGCAAACCAAGCAATTCATTTCATCACGTGGATACGTGCTTCTCCCAGACATTTAACTGGGTGGCCCACTCCATTAAGCTTGGCAGCACACTTTAGTAAGCTTTTGGTGGGATGCCTGACAGCCCTTGCACAACCTGTGTGAATGAGACATGGTGTCTCAGAGGTAGGGAGCAGCACACACTAAGCCACAACAACAAAAACATGAGGCACCCGTTAACAGGCTGGATCTGATTTTGCAAAATCTGCCCAGATATTTGGCTTAAGCCTTACAGAGATGTGATGAAAGCAGAATATCAAGTGGAGTGGAGTTATATAATGTTTTGCAGTGACTGGTAAGATTGATGACCTGGAAAATAGGATTTGGCACTGCTGGCAGCAATTGATGAGTGTGCTGCTGTTGTGTGCAGGTAGTGGTGGGTCTCTCAGCCAGGCTGCCTCTACCTCAGATCCTGGCTCAGGTTTGTTCCTTCCCTACACTGATGTACTCTTGACTTCAGACTGACCTCCATACTCAGGAGATGTTTTCCCTTTTTCTATAAGCAACCTCTCAGATGCCTCTCAGTGGCCTGATAAAGGGAATGGACTGGACCCACATCCAGCTTGTGGAAAGCTGGTGGAGAGAAGAGCTTCAGTGGCCCTACCTAGCCTGAGTACTTCTCTGGCTCTGTAAGTCAATAATACTGCACCTGCTGTGCAAAATGAGAGTTCATGTTTTGCAGGGCAAATAAGTGCAAATCACAGGGGAATAGGCAAAGCTTTACTCCTGAGATCCTCTGCACAGTTCTGGATTTTGCTTCCCAAAGCAATCCATGCACATTGCCAAAACAAATCAACTCAGGTTTAACCATGGGTCTGCAACCTAAAGCTAACAGAGAATGTTAACTTCTGATTTATATTGCCACAAGCAGGAAGAGGATCACACTTTTGGTCTATCAGCCAGGCTTCATGCACTACAAAATGACCTCCAGACATCCCTTCCAGCCTCAATTATTCTGTAATTCCATGATTGAAGGTGCTCAGGGAGTTTGGGTTGTTTAGCCTGGAGAAAAGGAGACTGAGGGGAGACTTTCTGGGTCTCTAAAACTGTGTGAAAGGAAGTGCTAGCAAGGAGAGGATCAGTCTCTTCTCCCAAGCAATAAGTAATAGGACAAGAGGAAATGGCTTTGCACCAAAGAAGGTTTAGATTGGGTATCAGGAAAATTTTCTTCACAGAAAGGGTCATCAAGTATTGGAGCAGGCTGCCTGAGGGAATGGCTGAGTCACCATCACTGGAGACACAAAGATGTATAGATGTGGCACTCAGGGACATGGCTTAGTGATGGACTTGGAAGTGCTGGGTTGGCAGCTGACCTTGAGGGTCTTTTCCAACCTTAGCAATTGTTCTATTCTATGACTGTATTTGTTTAGTGCTTCCTCACAGGAAGCAGTTATGATATTGTACAATACTCTGTGGCAAAAGCCCAGTGAAAACATCAACTCCTGGATTAAAAAACAGAGGGACAAATGAAATTATAGAAGAGACAGAGGTGGGCTAAAGAATTTGTAAAGAACTCAGCACTGGAAAATATTTCGATTACAGTGAATTTCCATTAATCACCTTCAGTTCAGATCTGACGCCCAAGCAGTATAAAAATGCACATCAAAAATCCTATAACTGTTTTGCAGAGCCCTTCAGAGTGAGCTTCAATATGGCTCTGTGTATGTAAGGAATTTGTTACAGAAGTTGTTACAGAAGCATAAAAAGTTGAAAGCAGACTGACCATCATAATTAACCCGTAATTATTGTCATGAATATGAAACATTACAATAAAAATAAGGGGTGACTTCTACCTGAAGTATCCAATTCTCTTTGGCCATAGAAGTATATTACAATCAGGAAAATATATAAAGGCAGAAAACCTAATTGGACACTATGGGAATCTCCATCTCTTTGGGGTGTTCTGCCAAGGGACAATAGAGCCCTTCTGAGCTGAACCAAAGCAAGTATTTCCCAGAAAACATGCAAAAAGGTCAAGGCAAGTTTGCCTCTAGGAAGGAAAAACAGTGGCTTCAGGAGTGACTCTTCACTGCAGCTAAAGGCTAAGGGTGCAACTTGCTGAGGAGGGTTATATGAAGGTAGGAGCTTTGAGCTGGACTGAAAAAGGGAGGAAATTCCTGACATCATGGCATCCTGACATTACCATTTTGTCGACTTGAATTCAACGGGTTTTGTGGCTGGATTTTCCTGTTCTCTATAGGTGGAAGTTATGCTCCAAGCTGTGCTAGGGGCCTATGCTTCAAGGGTTGGGGTGCCCCACATCATTGTCAAGATGTGGTGGCTGAAACACTTGGGGACTGGGAGTTTCAGTGGCTGTTCCAGCTGCCCATGAGACACCAGCAGGAGCACTCCAGTGCACATCTGGAACACTCCAGTGAGGCCCTCTCCCTGCTGATCTGACTCCCAGGACAACAGAGGTGGGAAACACTGTGTGGTCACGGCCTTGCGCCCTCTTTCCTCTGGCACAGACTACTCAGTAAAACACCTTGGGTATGAGTGAAGACAGGTTTGTTTCGGGCAGCTAAAAGCAAACCAAGCTTTTGCCTCTAGGCCTGAGCAACTGCCCACTTTGGGGAGCACAGAGGGAAGACATGACTTCATCTCATATGTTGCAAAGTCCATGTTATTCAACAAGGATGTCACCAGAGGAAAGCCACTTCAGAAACACAAGTAAATCCTAGGCAGGGGGGATGATGGGGTGTTAGAGGTGTGGAGATTTTGAGAGGCAAAGGTGTTAAGGGGATCATATCTGAATGCCTCATACAGAAGCCCAGGGCCTGCCTGGACAGAAACAAACACCAAGGAGGCTGCCTGCATGGGATCACTTCCTGCAGGCACCCTCGTTCCTTCCCCAACCAGTTTTTCACTACCTTTTCACTTTTCACTGACTTTTGCACTTCTGCTTCTCTCCACGGGACCTTGTTGTGGCCCTGCCTGCTGTATTTCAGGATTTCAGCATCTACACACTGACTTCTTGTGGTCAAGTTTCTATCTCTTGTAAAAGTGTAAAAGGATGAAACAAGATTCTGCATTTAAAAAAAAGGAAAAAAGAGCAGAGTTTATAGCAACCAGGAGAATAAATTCAGAAATGTATGAATTCTTCAGGGGGAAGGTGATGATCATTTTAGCTTTACTAGTGTTGCATACCCTTGCTGGTTTTATTTAGAAAGTGGTAGGGGGTTGCCTCATCTCTGTGACAATTCATACTACCTGAGCACTTCCCACAGAGCAGACGTGGTTTTACAATTTCGTTTTCCTGTTCATTTTTCTTCCCTGGCCTGCTGGGAAATCACTGCAGCAAGCACAGAGCTGCATACACACACACACACACACACACACACACACACACGTGGCAGGGGCCAGTGCCAGCCCTGAACAGGGGATGGGGACGGAGAGCATCTCTGAATCAGGTGCCTGCTGCATCACACAAGGAGTCTGCATGCAAGGGGATTCCTACCGAGGCTTTGCCTTTCCACTGTAAGAAGACTCAATGGCAGATTAAATTCCAGAGATGGTGAATTTAGCCAAATGCAGGCCACAGATCAAATGGTTGATAGAAGATCATGCAGTAGTTCTCCTCTGCTGGCCTTAGCCATGGCACATTGCCTAAGACTGAAGGCTATATGCAGCCCTCTTGAGTTCTGTCCTATGCTTTTTTGGGCACTTTTGTGGGACACCCTCCCAACAGAGAAGCAAGAACAATATGTTTTGTATTTTCAAGCCAGCCACTGTCGTTGGGAAAAGCAGCTTAACCTGGACCATGACACCACTTCCAAGATTAACAGCCTAGAGAAGCAATGTGCCGCTTTTGTGTGGTTCATGTGTGGTGGCAGCTCTGGCACCCTCTCAGAACGACACCTGGAAGACAAGAGGTGACCAGGATGATGTGGTCAAGGAAGAGGATCAGGGAGAAGTGCACTGAGGGATAAAGTTGACATCTGTAGAGATCTGTGGTGCAGTCACAGCTATGTCATCCTCTGAACTCTGGTCTGGCTCTGGGAAGGTGCTGGGTAGCAAAGCAGTGCAAGCAGGTCTTCTGCACCTCTTCCAGCCTGGTCCCTCAGAAGGTATTTGTCCACAATGTTTTTGGACATTATCACCTCCAAGCACTCTGGCAGGGAAAACAGTACCCATGTATTTTAGCCTGACTGATGCCCCAACACACATCTCAGGACCCATGTGTGATATCAGACTAACTGTGCAAGCCCTGACTCGAGTTGTTTTTTGCTTTTGAAGCTATTCAAAACAATGCACTTCCAATGCACTCATGCAGCAGCAGAAGGGCAGTAATGTGGGCTAAAGAGGTGATGTCGAGTCCAGAACAGCAGGTCAATAACTCCTGCTCCTTTACAAGGTTCCTGGTATCTTGGACCAAAAGCAGCAGGCTTGCTTTCTCCCCCATCTTTTATCCTTTAGCATGCACTCTCCAACAGCATAGATTCTCTGCCTCTGGCTACCCCAGCAGCTTTCCCAACAGCCATAGCTGAAATCTCTTGACAGCACCTACCACCTTAGATCTGTATCTGCTGACTTTTATTGATTCTTCCACCACCTTTTCCTGGTTCCCAGAAATAACAATTGTGGCTTGTCTGTAAGCAAATGAGCAGTGTGAGGACTTATTAAGAAAAACATTGAAAACAGAGGTAAAAAAAAAAGCCCAGAATGTGACTCCTGGCATTTGGAAGGAGCCAGATCTGTGCAGAGAAACATGGAAACTCACAGTGGGAACTGGCAGAGGCAGCCAAGTTGCATGCGTCATCAGGTTGAGTAGGGTCCCGAAGCAAGCAGCAGACCCGAGGTGACTCCTCCAGTGGGGAATGTCAGCACCAAGCAAAGGCAGCAGGTACCTGGCCTGAAAATCCTGGTATGTCAGGCAGTGAAGAGACTGAATGTACTAAGGATAGGCATGGAGGAAAAGGAAGGAGATACCATGCTCACTGGGGCTCACCAGGTCCCCATCATCTGTGCTGGCCCCTGGCCCTTCCTTCCCCAGCTCAGTGCATGCTGAGGTCAAAGGCAAGGGTCTGATGCAGAGATAGAACCCTTGGGCACCAGTCAAGTGAAAGAAGTGCTGCACGGGCCCAAGACTGTATAGAAGGGTGGGAGGCAGCGTGTGTGGAGACACCAGGAAGGGGGAAGGAAAATGCAGTAGAGAAGCCTGTGGTAGAGCCACAGGAGGTCAAACCAGGGAAAGACAGGGTCGGAAACAGCAGAACCAGGCCAGACTCAGCTGCATCACTGGATCCATGGGCTGAGGTCAATTGTGTGAGGTTCAACAAGGAAAAGTAACAGATCCTGTACTTGGGTCACAACAACCCCTTCAGCACTGCAGGCTGGAGGCAGAGTGGCTGAAAAGCTGCCCAGCAGAAAAAGGCCTGGGGGTGCTGGTCAACAATAGCTAAACATGAGCCAGGTGGCCAAGAAGGCCAATGGCACCCTGGCCTTCAATAGTGTGGCCAGCAGGACCAGGGCAGTAAGTGACCCCCTGTACTAGGTACTGGTAAGGCCACACCTCAAATCCTGTGTTCAGTTTTGTTTGCTCACTGCAAACAAGGCATCAAGGTGCTGGAGTCCAGTGTCATCTCCATAACTGCTTTTATGGAGATGTTACAATGTTTATGTTCAAAGACCTAAATATTTACTGCTATGGTTTCTTTTCTTCATAATTAAATGCAATTATAGGTGGATGTCTTGCTAATTGCTCATGTCACATGAGTGCTTTTTCTCATGGACTTCTTGACATCTCCTGAAAGTGAGTTACCCCCTCCTCAATCCTGTTGGCATTGCAGAAAGGAGGAGATTTTTGCCTTGGTTCCTGTTATAACAAAGGCAGCCAGATTCTGCTGACTTCTGGTATTCTTGGTGTATTCTCAAGGCAAGTAATTTTTAGGGCTGTGCTGCCTTTGACTGGGAAAGTATTATGAAAACTTGTATTCTCCCCTTTGGTAGGAGCTTATTGCAACACACGGCACCCTGACTTTCAAATAACAAGGTAATTGCATCATCACCTAATCAGTTGCCTTAGTAACAGATTTTCTAAATTTCCCTGTTGCATTTGCATGTTCATAAGTATCAAAATTAGATGTGGGAGAAGGCAAGGAAACAAAAGGAAATCCAAGGTTTCGTCAGATGTGGTCCTCAGTGGGAAAGCACCCATAAGGAAGTTTGCTGATGGCCTGTGCTTTGTTTACTCACCTTTCTGATGGCTGTGGCCCCTCAGTGACACGGCAGCAGCTGGTGTTGGCTGAACTGTGGAGGGAGGGGACAAATCTGGAAAATTACTGGCATCTTCCTTGCAAGGTTTGGAGGCACAGAGAGAATTAGATTATGGGCAAACTTTTGTATTTGTAAATTCCCAAGGAGAGCTAGCTGGGAACCCAACAGATAATGAATCATGGAATCATTTAGGTTAGAAAAGACCTCTCATATCATAGAGTCCAACCATTAATTTATAGTCTTAAGAAAGCTTGGGGTAAAAGTCTGGGTCTTGGAGTGCTGCTTAATCATCAGTACTAGATTCAGAAAAGGTTATCATGGCAAATGACATTTCCCTGGAATTTGCAGGAAGTGTTCCAGATCAGCTCCTGTTCAACACACATTCAGATGGCCCCTCCAACTTTCACACTTGAAGGAGGCTCTGGAGATGCTGCTGCTTGCAATTTCAGGGGCGTTTCTCCAGGCAGATCCACAGCAGCTCAGTAACCAGCAGCCTTTCAAATCTGACACTGAGCCTCAACAAGCATTTTCAGCTTTTCTTGAACTAGCCTCAGCTGAGGAACCATGCAGCCTGGACCTGGAAAGGCTGCTGTCCTCCTTTCTGGCAAGCTTCACAGTAAAAATAAGAGTTGAGACTGACCTGGAAATAATGATGGGGGAGAAGGGGAAGGTGCTGCATAAACTCAGAACCAGCATCCAGGCCAATTGTAATGGTCTGAGAGCAGCAATCCTTGAGGAGGGATGGGAGCTTGTCCATGTGGGCATGAGCCCTGCTTATCCTGATGGAGTCTGCCCTGCCTGGAGATGGGATAGCAGGCTTCTCCCTGCCCTGGACACTCACAGTTCCCGGCCCCTGAGTCTGTGAAGCCCCTGAACTTCACTTCCTGATTGACCTTAGGGGACACAATGTGTGGAGGCACTGTGGGAGATGGTTTCTTCTAGTACTCCTCACAATTTGTTATGTATCTGTCTTCAAGGAGGGAGCTAAGGGCACCAGTGAGGTGCCCAGACTCCCCCCTTCACCCAGCACTGCCAGTACATAACTTTGAGACCTCCCCCATCAAGAACAAGCAACTGACAACAACCTCAGAGTTATTTTTGATCATGTAAACACACCCCAGGTGATAAGGCTGAGAACAAGCTCCAGTCACACACTCTAAACTACAGCTGCACCTACCCTGTAACAATCCAGTGCTGCTCAGTGTGGGAAGAGAGCAAAGGCTACTGTGTGAGGTTGGGAAACACAGCAGGCACATGGCCACTGTGATGTGGCTGCAATATCTGGAGTCTTGTTTTCAATTCCCATGTTTAGTCTTGAACTGAGTAACATGCATTTGAAAACTAGAGCATGCCTTGTTAAAAGGTGAATGTTTAATACAATGAGTTAAGAAAGCACAGTATACAGAGAGCTCTGTAATTATATCATCAGAGAATATCATGTAAACTGTGCAATGCTATGATTCATGATGTTACAAGTAAATAATAGGAGATTAAAAGTGTTCTTGGGTTCTCATCTGTAATGTAGCCCAGTTTAAGGTTATATTTATCAAAATTATCAGTGGAAAAACACTATTCAGAGCTGAGTCACAGAGACACACTAAGTCAGAAATGAAGGTCTCAGTGGGAGAGCTGGTCTTTGTTACCACAAGCACGGCCATGAGGTATCCCCAGGGACTACCACATATTGAAAATATTAGGGAAAACATTACTGCATCTTTTGGGAATGGCTGTGAGAAGTGGGTTTATCCCTGTTTTACAGAACAGTTACTTGAGAAGCAGTTCCTCAATAATAAAGGACAAGGTATGCCCTGAGCCAGGAGAGTAGCAGGGCTTATCCCTGCCCCTGCTCAGTCTGGCAGGACGCACTGCCTTTGGTGGGTACCAGTTCCTTACACCCAGACAAGCAGCCCCCTCCCCCATGGCAGCACTTCTCTTTTCACAGCTAACCAGACAGGAGAGAGTCTTCTCTGTGTGTTATTAAGAAAGGCTTCAGCAAATACTCAATGTCAACTAGCAGGAATCGTCATCCCTGGGAGCTGCTTTGGTAACTCGGACATGTACATGAGAAAGTCACCCTACAGAAGGGCAGGAGGCTGGGAAACAAGGTCCTGAACCTACACACCAATTTCATCTCCCTGTGTTGGAAATTGTGATAAATCATTTAAGTAATCCAGGCACAAACTTGCCACAGAAAAAAGACAGTCCAAATACAAAAAACCTTGATGGAATGGGACGGTATTTTCCTGCATATTAAGCTGAAAAAGAAGGATGCTATACATGGAACAATTGATATCTGAAATAAGGTCAGAAATGGATTTGGCTATAAACAAAGGAAATACTAGAACAGGATGTTTAAAGAACTTAATGTTTGTATGAATTTTTACAGCTAATTTGAAAGGTATTAACCCCCAGCTTGACAGCTAGGCAAAATACTGAGCAGGGGAGACAGAGAGCTGAGTGCATGTGGGCTGATGACCTGTAAGAAGTCTCAGAAGGTGCAGTACTAACAGTGAGGTGAGCATCAATGAGCTCTTTGCAGCAACACCTATGGGAAAGCCAGAGGTCCCTGCCTGCATTGCAGCTCCATCCCAGTGGTCACTGCAGGGTGGCAGAGAGCCCTGCTGCATTCAGATTCAGACACATGATTACACGTTTTCTTGCTGCCAGAGATGCTCCCTACTCACCTTTCAGGCCTCTCAGTATTAAGTGCCTTCAATACATCCAAACCTTTGCAGAGTCAAGGTATTTGGTGGTATGGTTGATCCAGGAAAATGATCTCTCCTAGTGGTAAAGCTGTCTGTGGATCACTGGGTTCCTGCATCCTTGATCTGAGGTCTACCAGAGCGAACTGAGAAATTCAGAGGCATTTCAGCCAGACCCCATCACTGCTATTGCCAACACAAGAGAAGGATATTAAACCAGTGAGGGGACAGCCACGGGTGATGTGTTCATCCAAATAGGCCATAGCATTTGTGGATGTGCTAAATCCATGAAGAAAATTGCTAGCACAACTGGGCATGTTTCAACTAACAGCTGAATCTCTGTCCTTCCAGCCAGCAAGCCTGCAGCTGGATGCAAGGTCTGGCACCAGGCAAGTACGCATTGAGCTAAAGTTTTTTGGCAGCTCCTAGATCTGTAGGGGGAAGCATGCCATTGCTGCTGACTCCAGGAACAAATGGGATCTGGGGATGCTGCTGCAGCCAGTTCAACATGCTGCTAAAGGTACACAGCTGTGGTCAGTGAATTTTATGGTATGCTCCAAGGAAAATCTTCCTGCCTTACCCCTTGCTCCCAAAATGACTGACGTGTGGAATCATGCAGGTGTCAGAAATCAGAGCTCAACAAGAGACCCCAGAGACTGTCCCAGAGAAAGACAAAGATGTCTTCCCAAAGGCAGCACCTGGATAGGATCGGATAGCCAAGGCAAAGGTGTCCTAGGTGCAAAAGTCCTTATGGGCTTTCAACTCCATACAAAAGCTGTGTTTGACTCCTCTTGACCTGAAGCCAGCAAAAAGAAGAAAACAGCAATAGATTTCCTCACTGTGATGAAAGCTGTAGCAGAGCTTTACTGATGGAAACCGGGCAAGTTAACAGTGCTACAGAGAGGTCAACAGTTCTGGCTTTCATTTCACTTCCAACTTTTGATTCCAGACACAGTTCAGTGTTGCTACAGCTCTCTCTGTTGATAAGAAAGGACTCAGGGCCAGCCAGTGATGTCAAGTGAACACTGAAGGACAATTCTATTGGGCTGCTACTGGCCTAAGGCTCTGTCCCACTTCTGTAATCTCACCACAACCCAGTGGTGACTCTGAGGAAAAACCTGCTCACCAGAAACTTACCAAATAGTGCACTGAAAACCTTAAAGTGTTTGTCCTTCACGCTATTAAATAATGAGATGGTAAACTCTTTTTGTAGGCGAGGTAATTAATAGTTGTTACATTAAACCATAAAACAAAACAAGAGCTGGATTACTAAAGTCAATTATCAAAGCTGGTTATTGTTTCATATACAACAAAGAAGATTACTGTAGAACAAATGCCAATTTGGAAGAAGAACAGAACAGGATGGTTCCCCCTTGCTTGTCCTTTGAGGAATGGCAGTGGTAAATGAGATGTTTGGAGGTGCCCCAAGCCTTTACCACCACCCAGATGTGGTTGCCTTTGGGAAGAGACACCCTAAACATCACTGCTGTGATGCAGGGCATAAATGCTACTTAGTGCTATGAATGGTGCAGAGATGCTGGCATGCAGAAAAGATACTTCCAAGGTATTTTTGCAACCATTGCCAGTGAAATAAAAGTGACCCTTGGAAAGGGAAGAGAGGGCTCAGTATTCCTTATGTCAGCCATGTCCTTATGAACCATGTCCTCCTTAGTCTTTCATGTAAGGGAAGAGACTTTGGTGACCCACAGATGCCTCATGTGATTGCTATGTGTTCTCTTTGCAGAGGAGGAGGGAGCAGCATAATCCCCATCCAGCCTCTGCCTGCCCATGCCTCAGAAAGGCAGGCTCACCAGCCCCCTCCAAGCAGGTCCTTTCTGACTGCCAGCAGAGCCCACATTTGGGAATGGAGCTTTAGTGAGGTCAGACTGTGATGAAACTGCTTTTCTGCAGCACACTGCACAGCTGCGAACTGACACGGGGGCTGCAAAGCATCCTTCCACTTTGCCCTGACTTTTCAGTGGTTTTCCCTCATTTTTATCACCTAAAATAAAACTCTTTACAGCAGGAGGGGGAAGTATCAGTCCTATGCCTCATAAACCAGGCCTCCAATGCCATTTGAAGCCATTCTGTTCCGTGATCAAAGCTGGGCAGGATATTTTATTCATAACAACCATGTTAGGCTTTTTTTCTGATGTTTGTGCTACTTCCTACTCAGACCCCCCACCTCTTTGGGGGCACTGACGTGTATAATGATTTCCTCTCTGCAGGAGCAGAGTTCATAGTATAGGAATAAACACGCAGTTTAGCCAGGCATAAATTCATTACTTTAATTCATATTTTAAAACAAGGCAAGTCCAGATCATGGACAAACAGATCATGTGGTTGCAGTTGAAACTTAGGCATCAAAACACTAAGCATGACATTTACAGAGCAGGATCCTAATGGATCCTAATGGCAAAAAAGGAGCAGAGCACAAGCTGTCTGCCTCTAGCTAATGTCCAGATGCTGCCTTTGCCATTAGTGACCTTGCCAGTACACAACCCTGCTCTGCTTTCCTGGTTAAAAGTGTGGACTTAATTTTGTTAAGTTTAAAAAGGCATAGAAAGAAGATGAGCTCCCTTTGGATGAGGAGGTGAGGATCTGCAGAGGCTGTTGAGTCACTTTGAAGCAAAAAAGCATGAAAATGAAATGACAAGATCTTTCATTGTCTGCCAGTCAGACAGGGATCCTGGGAGCACCTGAGTGGGTGCTCCTTCATACCTGCAAAAAGCCAAGGAAAAACTTGAGAAGGAAGGAAATGCCCTGCAGAAAAAGAGATGTAGCTTTGAAAGAATGAAGAGTAAGACAATCTGGTAAAGGGAGGAAATGCAATCTTGAAAGCTTTCAGAGGCATGAGACTGCTGCACAGACTAGTCTTGCTCCTGCAAAGACACACAGTTAACTTTAGAGGCAGAACAAATCTGAGCACACATTTATAATTCTGCCACATTACCACATCTGTTTGTGGGCCGAAATGCCACCTTGGCAATGTGAAATGTTGACAAGTCAGCATCTCTGGAAGTCCAGAATTGGGACTGATCACTCAGTGCTCCTGCATGGATGGCAAAGCTCCTCAAAGAGACCTCACGTTTCTCTCCCACTGGAGTAGGTGTGCAGTGTAAACAAGGCATGAACAGCTTCAGGAGTCACATCAAATAGATGTCTGAAGCAGCTCACACAAAGCAGCAAACAGCATGCAAACACTCAAAATCAGCTGTATCTCGAGAGCTGAATCCTTTAACTGTTAGTTACCCAGGGTTATGGATGCAGGAGTTGCTCAGTGAGCTGCAGACACAGAAGTCTTGTTTGTCTGGGGAAATGTGTCCTTCATCCCCTTGCCTGTGCATGTCAATAACCCAGCTGCCCTGTGGCCTTTAGGACATCATCTCACAGGCAAGAGACAGCATCATGTGTTTCATGCTTCAAGTATTCTGTGCCCCAGTGGCCTGATAAATAAGCACATGCCCAGCACCCACCCAGATGCTATCACAGACAGGGCACTAACAGCTGGATTCACTCTGTCCTTATCTCCAGCAAGAGCTGCATCCTTCCATGAGGAGCAGCCAATTTTCATGGTGCCTATACAATAATTCACCCTGAGATGTCCATCCCACCATAGACTGGAATGAAACAGGGTGACAGGGGTTTGGGGAGAATGGGCAGGTGGGAGCAATAGACAGCCAGAGGGGCAGCCTCATCAGCCTTGCTTCTTTAGCAAACCAAGCTAAAAATAGTAACAGCAAGAGACAAATATTTGAGAAGCTGAGAATAAGGCACAAATGTCAATGATGCATGTGAATCATAGGGCCTAAAAGGATGCTTGGGCTATTTCAGGCAACTGCATTGTGTTACTCCTTTCACACACCATCCTCAAGGATGGCTTGCTCTTTCGTTCCACCTACTCAATGGAAAGCTTGAGTTACCCTTTATTCATCTGGTCACTGAACACACCCTCCAAACTTCAAGCTGAATTTGTCTTACTTTCTTGGATAACTTCACTGAAACAAGAATTTAGACTGCACCCACTGAATTTTAAGCTAAAAGGAAAACTATGAAATCAGGAAAAATAATGTCAGTTATAGAAGAGGGGAGACAAGCATTTGGAAAAGACAGACTGCAAGAGGCCTGTTGGTTTGCATATATCTGAATGATATTCCTCTGTGTTTGTGTACACCTCTCAGACAATGTGTTCAGGAAGCCAAAGTTGGACTACCACCCACATTTATGGAGCCCGGTCTCACAAACATTGGTTTGAGGTTTTCACCCTTTCATTTTCCCTGGTACTGATGCTATTTCTAGAGTTCATAAACCCTTTGCTCTGCAGCAAGATGCTGTTCTGAATGATGGTGGGATTGGAAAAAGGAAAAAGACCATTTTACTGTTCTAAAACCCTTGATTGTTGCAATATGTCTTAAGTGAAAAGTGAGGCTGAGGGTGAAATGGCAGTGAAAAGACAACCAGAAAATATTTTTTATATACTAGGAAGCTACTTTTATATGCTATTGCTACTGGCTTGTGCAATGACTTTTCTTATCAGCCTCCACTTGATTTCTTGAGTGACAGTTTTTCATACATCAGCCACCATCTCACCTGAAACCCACAGCAACAACAGGGCTGATATGTTAGTGCTGTGTAGCACTGACATTGCTGCCCAGAGGAGTCAGCCCCAGGATGGGACTGCAGGCTGTCAGAAAATAGCTACTACTGTATGTCAGATGCATGCTGTGTAGTGAATGCACAAGCCTCGTGAATCTGTATTTATTTGGGTGTAGATGAAGTAAGGCACCTTTAGTTCACCTACACAGCTGGATCTTGTTCTTCCTCTTACACTTCACAACGATTTGTTTCGTAGCAGCCTGTTGAGGAAAGGGTCAGGTTGAAGGAGCTTCTCTAGCAAGTGATGCAAAAAGCCAAATATAGTCTGTGCTGTGAAAAGCTCACCCGGCACACGTCAGGCACTGTAATGGATTAAATACTATGAAAAGGAAAATGGCAAAGAGACAGCATAGAAGCAGGAGCAGAGGGACTAATTTTTTCTAATTGCAGTATTTGGATAAGGAAAAATAGAAAAAGTCCAGAGTAGTCTTCACACCCTAAGGCTGGAGATCTTGGGGTGGATTATTTAAAAAGAAAAAGTATGAACAAAGGATTCCTGACTCAGTGTTTAGGTTTGATGAGTAGGTGCTGTGTTAGTTGAGGACCTTTTCAGGGTGGAGCAGTCACCTGAGGATCGTGAAAAGGATGTGTCATGAAGGAGAAGGCCTGGAGAGTCCTCCTGAGCCCATGACCACACCAGCCACAATCTAGACCTGCAACAGTGGATACAGTGGATATCTGGCAGTGGATACAAATCCAGATTTGCCTATAGCCTGAGGTCTTCATAAAAATTCTCTTCTAGTTAATAAAATGCCTAGGACTAAAGCAGCAGTCCCTCCCCAAACCCCAATGACTGCTTCTGATCAAGAAGTACACTCTATGTGCTTCCCAGAAATCAGCAGTTCCCACTGGAAACAAAAGACCCAGTCCTTTGTTTCAATGTCCCAGCAGCACAAGCACAGGAAGCAGTGGCAACATTGGCAGCTGGCAGTGGAGGGGTGGAGGGAGCAGTTGGGCACAGATCCTGGGGAGAAAACCTTGACCTTTCACAGCCTGACTTCTGTTTGAGTGACAGGGTGGAGGAGAAGGGCAAAGGCTGCAGTGACATGTCAGATAATTGATAATCACCTGGGTGTGAAGGGCTCTCCGAGAGGCCAACAAGATGCTTTGCCAGCAAGGGCACATCAGTGTCTGGGTTTGCCCATGTTTTATAGTCCATTGGCATAATTGCCCCCCACAGCTGTAAATGCTAGGCTGACCAGGCCATATGCAGGGAAAAGGCTGCCCAAATCAGGGCATGTTGTGTCTGCTGGCAACACACAACATGCCAAGCAGGACTGAAAGCACTCCCTGGATTCCTTGCTTGTTGACAGGGCATGAGGTGGTCACCTACAGCTCTCCTGGGAGACAGGCAGTGCTTTTGTGGTGAAATAGGTCCAAATGCATTTAGAGGGTTACTTTAGGAGGAGAGGAACTGCAGCTTACAATTGCACTTATTCCTGATGAGAAGAGTGGATGGACAAATCCTGCTCAGGAAAGGTGCAAGGAGAAGTCCTCTGTAAGCACCAGCAGTGTCCACCACCATCTACACCTGCAGCACTATCCCCACTGGTGTCCCCCAGTTCTGGCATGTGAGCAGATGGGCTGGCACAGAGCTGTAATTCCATCACTTTGTCGCAGACCCTTATGTCTGAGGAACCAGAAACCTTACATCTGGGATCTTCCTCTATCTAAGGCATTGTCCAGCTGAAGGATGAGTATATGACTGACCTACACTGTACAGGCAAGAGCGGAAGACAGTCTCCATATTAATGATATTCTCTTCTTCTGTGAACAGAAAAATGAAAATACCCCCTGAAGGTCTTTCTTTGATCAAAAGGTTGTGATTCCAAGAAATAATTAGCCAATGTGAATTCCTACGTTGTTGTTTGTTTGTTTGTTTGTTTGTTTTTTGATTGGTTTTTTAAAATAATAAATACAGCCAATTGACATAATAAGCATAAACTGGATATACAGAGGTTCAAGAGAAAGTTTTTTCTTTATTATTCCTGCATATTTTTGTGTCTCGTTGTGAGGAGATCTTCTGCTTCAGCAGAAGCTATCACAGGATGTGAAGCCAGAGATACAGCAGCTCAGTGCTTTGTCAGTTCTACACCTCTAGTTAACCTCGAGTGAGAACATTATCGCTGAAATATAATAACAAGTTACTGGGCAACATGATCTCCTGTTTCTCAGATGATCAAACACATTATTCATCTTTCTAGACTGAACCTAAAACGACACTGACCTTTTCATTTAAAGCAAATGAAGGATCTCAGACTATCTAACGTGAATGATGATTTTTTTTTTGTTGGTATTTTTCCCCCTTAATTAAATGAAAGTGGATTTATATTTTAAACATTCCCACACACTGTTGAATGAATGCAAATTTTTTCTGTGATTATTCATGCATTGCAACAGCAGGCTGAGAACAGCAGTGTTAATTCCCCTGTGATTCCTCCAGAATGTATAGGGTGCATACAGAGAGTTACAGTAGCTCCTGGAGACCTGCCACAGAGGGCTTTATTGTGCCAAGTCATGCACAGAATAATAGGAAATGGCAGAGTGTACTCCAGCATTTCCACTCTAAAGCAGAAGCTTCATATGATGAAGAGGCTGGGAGCAGCAAGAGGATGCCCTCCTTTTCCCACTGCACAGCACTGCACAACATGTGCATGGTGACATTTGACAAAGCAAAACCTGGACACTGCACAGCTCCTTTCCTGGCTGTGTCCATCCCTGCTTAGCCATGCGATGAGGCAGGCCAGAAGCAGAAGGAGAATGGAGGTCATGGATAAAGAGGTGAATTGTGCCATGGCTGGGGTGGCTGGGGCATGTGGGCTGGTCACGCTGTGGGGCACAGGTCCCCGTGAGGTAAGTCCTGAGCAGGGTGTCCCCAGTGCCATTGTCATCGAGTGGGTTTGCAGAAGCAGTGAGGCTGCAAGGACAGCACAGCTCCTGGCACTACTGGTCCTGGTCTCTGCTACTGCTCACCAGGGCCAGAGACCCGCATGGTGAGACACCAGCACTGGGCACCTGAGCAGGACAGGGCGTTGAATGTCCTCAGACGCAGATAACCTTTTCCCCAGTGTCATGCCAAGAGATAGGAACTCCCTTTAGAAGCAGTGGGAGAAAAGGGCCGGTACAGGTGTGTGGCTGGGCTGTCCCATAACACAACACCTGCAAGGCTGTCCCCCTCCAGAGTGTCCTAAGGAGCCTTGACTCCCTGTGATCCTTCCTTTGGGATGTTCCACCACCAGGAGGAACATCCCCACTGGAGCAGTTTGTGAACAACTGGAGCCCATGGGAAGTTCTTATGATGAAAAAATTCATGGAGGACTGTCTCCTGTGGGAGAGACCCCAAACTAGAGCAGGGGAAGAGTGTGAAGCATCCTCCCTTGAGAAGGCACAGCAGAGACAGCATGTGATGACTGATCACAGTCCTCATTCCCCATTCCCCTCCAGCTCTGGGGTGAAGGAAGTAGAGAAAATTGGCAGTGAAGCCGAACCCAGGAAGAAGGAAGGTTGAGGGGAAGTCGTTTTAAGATTTGGTTATATTTCTCATTACCCTACTGTGATTGATCGGCAATATATTAAATTGATTTCCCCAAGCTGAATATGTTTTGATGGCAATTGTTGAAGCATCTCTCCCTGTCCTTATCTTGACCATGAGCCTTTCATCATATTCTCTCTCCCCTGCCCAGCTAAGGAAGGGAGTGATGGAGCAACTTTGGTGGATGCTTGTCATCTGGCCAGTATAAACCCACTGCAAGGAATTAGGGACTTTCTGAGCAGGAGATTGTATCTGCAATATCATTCTTAATAATCACAGTCAGAGGTAATTTTTTGGGTCTGTCACGAATATTTGTATGGTTTCCACCTTCACAATTTGTACAGCAACTAGTTCCATTATGTTATAGGTACTCTGTGAAAAAAGTACTTTGTACTTTTGTACAAAACTTGATGGCTGGAGTCCTTCTAGTTCTTACACTGTAAGAAATAGTAAATGACCTTTACTTCTTTCACTCTTCTCTATGGCATCCCAAGTTCAATGGGCCCCAATGGGACATAGAGACCTCTACAGAGACTCACCTCAGTCAAGATGGAGATTCCTGATCCACTTTGCTTCTTTTAGTTAGGAAAGCACTTTATACTTTTTTATACTCATATCCTTCTCTCGAAATTTTCTAGCTCTGAGATGGGGGAAAATCACTGCATCCTGCATTCACAGTTGGACTACTCATTACTTAGTAGCATAACAATTTTTGACCTATTAATGACTCATTTCCTAACAATAACCTTACAAAACCTTTAAGCCTTTTTGCAATAGCACTATCTTATCTCTTAACTAATAGTTTCAGACTGCATTGTCTAATATTATACCTTAGTCCACAGGAAATGTGACCTGACTTTTCAGTGCTTCCCACAATTCCCATTGAAGTTGTTCTACTCAAATTTCCCCTGAAGTGCAATCAGGTAAAGATATATGCATTCCTCTGTGGAATTAACCTACATATTTCTAGTGAGCAAACAACCATCTGTCTCTAGCTGAAATATGCACACTACAGAACATGCCTGACTAAGCCCTGGTGTTGCCTATGCCTCCCCTATGACAGTCCTGAGCACTGGAGATCACCACAGGGAGGATGAAGCATTATTTTACTCCACAGAAACCTGTTGTCTTCAACAAATGTTATCCAGACTTTAAAAGGAGTCCAATCCATTAGAAATTATTAATTACATTCAAAAAATGTATGTATGTATGTATGTATCTATCTATCTATCTGGAAAAGGAATGGCACCTAAGCAAATGCATCATGAGTTGGAATTAGGCTTATTTGTAGTGTTAGCCCTGGTGGTTGCCATCTGACTTAACCTAGTACATTAAAGAGCCAGGCTGAGCTTGCTGTGTCTCCACATCTATGCCCATATTTCCCTGTGTGTTCTGCTAGGCAATCAGAAGAGAAAAATCAATGTTTTTCTCTGCTTCAGTGTCTCAAAACTTCTGGTTCTTCCTCATTCAACTGCAGGGAAATGCTGTTGCATATTGTTGAGTAGAGGAGGGGGCCATGGGGTGGCACTGGGAAAATGCACACCAAGCACTGCACCAATTTTGACCTCTCCACAGATTTCTTATCTGAGCCACCCATGGTGCAGGGACCTCAGCCTCAGTTGAAAGCTGCCATTAGGATTAAGGGTTAGGGTTTGGATTCAGAGAACCACCATGCCTACGAGCTTCACAGATCAGTGCTGAAAAAAGGCATATCAGGGAGAGCATGTTGCTGCACCAGCATTGTTCCATCCACAGCTTCCTGATCTTGACAATTCATGGTACCAGGGACTTCAGTCTCAGTCCCAAGCCCCCATTAGGGTTAAGGTAGAAGTTCAGAGATCTACAAAAGGGGTAGATCCAGGGACACCAGGGCTGGAGAAGGCATGCTAAGGGAAGCACAACACTGCACCAACATCAGTCTGTCCACATGTTTCTTATCTGGGCAACCCACAGTACATAAAATCTCAGTCTCAGCCACAAGTGAAGGCTGTCAGTGGTCTCTGGTGAAATATTTCAGTCTCTCAGCATTGGAAATCTTGGGCCTTCCCAGTCTGATGTGAATGTTGTAGCCCCGAGAAGGACTATCAGACACTTCAGAGGAAGAAGCACAAAATTGAATCAGACCATTGTGGAAATACTCTAACAGAAATCTTTTTTTCCTCCTGTTCATTCAGAGTACAAACATGCCTTGTACTTAGGATCTTCACAGAGGTTTTACTTATTTTGTAATGTTTGCTAATCAAACTGGGTATTTCTATTGTCCAGAAAAACATCCAGTTTTCTTTTGATTCATACTAAACTCCTGGCCAGAGTGTTATACTAAAGTTCCTAGAATAATTCAGCACAAATTTAGAAATTTACTTTGTGATTGAATTTTGTAGCAGGGACTTACCTCACACAAACGTTCACAGAAAAGCTGTGCAAAATGATGTCTGGTTCTTATACAGCACTTCTCCATAGACCTCAAAACTATTTGCGAAACGAGTCAACATCATTTCACTTGACTTTAAAACTGAAATTACTCATCTTTATCTAATAAATCAGGAAATTAATAATGTCAAACTTCTAGTCTCACTCCAGGGATCTACCAAATAGTCTATGCAGTCTTACAGACAGTAGATGAAATTACAGGCAGTGTGGCCACATGTAGATCTCCTGACACATATGCATCTCCTGAGCATCTTCGTACCACAAAGCCACAGGATGTGCCTGCACTGGCCCATGCCCTGTCGCTGCTGAGCACCCTTGAGCAGCAAAGACCAAGCAAACACTGGGCTGTGGTAGCAAAAGCATGGCCCACAGGTCAAGGGAAGAGGCCATTGCCTTTTACTCAGCACTTGTGGGACCACATCTGAACCAAATGTTGTGTCTGAGTTTGGGCTCTCCCATACTGAAAGGCTTGGGCACAATAGAGCAACCCCACTGGCGAGCCACCAAGCTGGCCAGGTGACTAGTCCATGGCATATGAAGGGAGGCTGAGAGAGTTGGATTCATTTATCTTGTAAAAGACTCAATTTTTTCCTGTCTTTCCATGATTGTAAGTTCTGAAGACCCTAGAAATTGTACCAGTTTAACAGTGGGTAATAAATCCCTGGATGGGCTCTGTTTACGAGTTACTAAACATTTGAGAAGACTTTGGGGTGAAAATCACAGTGTGTAAGTTAAGATAGTTATCAAGAGCTTTGAAGTCAACTGTAATGTGAATTTTGCAACTTTTCCAGCTCCTCCCTGTTAAGCATAATAAGTTCCATGCTGAACTGAGAAGCATTCAAAATTCTTGCTAATCTAGGCAAGGTGTCTGATGCCATATTTAGCACATCATTTAAAAGGAAGCTTGAGCCCAATCTGCCTTTTATATAACCCATTGTACTAAATCCCAAAAGGTGGAATAAGGCTACTAGAATCAGCTGATACTAAGTGAAAATGTGAGTAATGCTTGAATGTTTCAGAAAATTTTTTTTCTCCGTAGTTAGCAATGTATGAGTCACTCAGGCTCCCTAGCTACTGCACTGCATGAATGACTCAAAACTCCATCTAGAACAGAGGCACAAGCAGTTCTCTCTTTGTGCCAGATTTTCTCCTTTCAAATCACCCTTGCTGTATCTCACCCACTTCAAAATAAAAAAAAAAGGAGACTCTTTCCCTGTTACTTCCTTCCACCGTCCTTATGCAAGCCCAGATAAAGCATTGTGCACAAGGATGGTCAGTGCTCGTTGTGATTGAAACACATGATGTGTTTAAGTGAACTCAGTTAACCTTTCTTAAGAAATGAAAATGTACATAAACTAGCTGCTTTGCTGAGCTCCTCTGAAGTTCTTGGAAGAGCAAGGACATTGCACTTTTAATCATGTTGGACCCAAATGTCCTCTATGGAATTTTCCTGTATAACACAGCTCAGTCTGGGGTCTTGGAAATTGTAGTCAATCATTTCTTTGAGAGAAAGTTTTAAATTCAGTTCATTGTGGACTTTGAAACATCTCAGTGCCCAGAGACCCATACAAACTGGTAATCCCCCTTATTTTAAATGGGATAAATTGCTGCTGAGAGGACCCATTTTATTTCATACTAGGTATCTCCATCAGAACAACACACACAACCCCATTTTTACTGATGGCTGGCCACATGCCTGAACCTAAGTTCCCTCTGCAGAGCTCTGAGAAGCTTTTCAGGGTCACAGGCAAATCTGTTCTAGGTGTCATATTCCCACTTTCTCATCACTTGATGCATCACATGAGTCATTTTCCAGGGACTGAAAGGTGGAGAGGGAAAAATCGTGCTGGACTGTATATTAGTTGTCACTTGAAAAAAAAATATGCTGCATAATACGGCTATTGCCTAACCCTATTACCTCACCCCTAGGCTGATCATCAGCTTCTTATTCTCTCATCACATTTATGTTGCAATGACCATGGGGTATTTTGGACAGTAATTATTTCCTCTTCTCAAAACCTGTCCTCCATAAGATCAGTCTGACCTTTTGGTCACATAGTGGGAAGAAGGGTACACAGCCATTTGTCAGAGCAGAACTCAGTAAGACAAGCTACTGGTTTCAGTTCTGCAGTCTGTTTCCTATTTATAAGAAAGTTACCAAGTTCAGAAGGAATGACTGTGAATTGTTTTCCTAAACCATGTTTCCCATTATACCTTTATAATTCAGCTTTTTCAGAAGTTGTTTGAGTTTCATTCTCTTTGACTCTTCAGCCTTCTGGATACAACATCTTTATACAGACAAAAGCAACAGCTGTCCAAGAGTCATGAGCTTCTAATGCTGTTAACACAAAGTCTTTTTGCAGGATTTCTGTTTCAGTTAACCATTCACTGGTGGCTGCCTTAACCATCTGAATCCAACAAAATGATCCAGGAGTGGGGTATTCTGCTAAGTAGGCAAAAGCCTTCACTGCCAGTAAACTTAGTTTAGATGAGTCCCTTCAGCTGGTCCAGAGTTTCTTCTGTTGTTACCACAAAACACAGAATTCTTCTGAGTCAGTCATTCGTTCATTTACCTTGGGGCTTCTGAAACACTTTTTGATCACAAGTCTCAAATTATGGTCACAAACCACCAGCTTTGTCCTCTCTTTTGGCTAACACAAACTCCTTCTGTTTAGACACCTTATTCAGGAGTCTAAGTTACACTTTAGTCATCTGAGAAAGCAGATATCCAGAAGCACATGGATATATGAGGAACAGGAGATGGAGTTGGGCTTGTTCTGCCCGAGGAAGGGAGAGGTTGGAGTAATCTCATTGTTGACCACAACTTTATTATGGTATGATATAAAGAAGTCAAACTCTTCTCAGAGGTGTAGAGGAATTGGATGAGAGGCAACAGACACAAACTGCAAAACCAGGAATTCCAATCAGATTTTAGGAAACATCCTTTCACTGTGAGGACATCAAAATATTGATACAGGTATTGGCACCTCCATTTTTGGAGATACTCAAAACTCATCCAGACACAGCCCTGAACAACTTGCTGTAAATGTATGTGCTTTGAGTGAGGGATTAGACAGATCTCCATTAGAGGACCTGCAGAAGCTCTTTCCAGCCCAGATTTTCCTATAGCTCAATAATTCTGTGAGTTTGCAGGATATCTCTGATATAGAACAAGAGTCAAAGCCACCCTGTGTAAATTGCCTAAGAAATTTTACACTGGGAATTTCCACACCACTAATAATGAGCTTTTCTCTCATTTGACTAGCTCACTAAAGTTTAATTTTGTTTCAGGTGGGGACCTTTTTTTTTTTTTTTTTTCAAAAAAGTACTCTAGCCATAATGCTACCTAAAATACTTTGGACATAGACTAAAATCACTCATTTCTCTCTTTCTTTTTAGCTCTACTAAGAGGATCTCATTTTTCTCCTTGCTCATCATTTTATCAGTTGAATTATTCCTGTATATAATCTCTTCTATTCATTAACTTCTGCTTGTGTGTTGGCTGCAAAAATATTTGGCATTGAAAACGGACAGAATATCAGTATATGTGGTGGCCTTATACCATGATTAATTAGTGTTTGGAAAGCACTTTGCAATCAGTCAAGGAAAAACTGCAAGGCTGTGAGGGTTAACAGTGAGATCTTTTCCCTTACTTTCTGCTTGATTTGTTTTATAAACAGTGACGCAAGCAAACACAGGAACCAAATTGGGTCCACTTCTTACTGTGTTGGATTAAAGGAATAGAAGATCAGTGCAATGATTTGCCTTGCTTTTTGCAAGATATGACAGCTCTGGCTTTTTTTATACATTTGCAGTTAGCTTAGTTCTCATCAGCCTGTGTTTTGTCAGTTAAGTACTTATCTGAAACCCTTGCCCAGCAATCTTACCTAATGATGCTTTTCTCACTACTGCTGCTTTCAAAGCAAAAACTCACACAATCTTGCTTGACATGTTATCTCCTATCAGCTCTTATTCAACTGAGAAAAATGTCTTCAAAAACAACGGGCAACCTAAGAAAATGTGATAACAAACAGCAGTGTATTAGGGTTTAGGAAAGCGTGACTACAAGCACCATGGAGACCACTGTCAGGTCAGATCTGTCTTCTTAATTAACTGAAATAGAGAGAAAATATAATGTTAACAAGATTAACAAATGAAATTACCAAATTTTAGGTGTTAATATTGCTAAGTATAATTTTGCTAGGTATAATTTCAGAAGATATCAACCTAGAAAATAATGTTCTTTCCATTTTTTTAGTATTTGTTTCTCACTTCTTTCCTCCTTTCTCTCCATCTCACAGAGATTGGAAAATGTTCTGTGAGAGCCTCCTGAGGACTGGACTGGAATTGGCCTTCTTGTACTTTAGCTCAGAGATCAAACTCTTTTACAGAGAAGAAAAAGAGTGCTTTCGGTTTTCTCTTTTCCGAATGTACCAACTTAAAGGTGTCATCCCACGGGAAAAATTCTAGGCTGCGGCATGAAGCTTTCCTGTTTCCTTTTGATGTTTTCAGAATCATCTCCTGGAAAAATTTATTTAGGGACAGGATTATTTGGATGTTTTTTTCCCCATTTTAAAGCTTCTTAGGGTCTTCCTTTGGAAATATGGAAAATAAACACCTTGGAGAGAGAGCACAGATACACATTTCTGTGCAAAGTAGTGGCAGTTTTATTGCAGAATCTGTATCGGTGATTTGGAGATATCTAAAGTCACTGCTGGCAAACATCATGACTAAGGCAATCACTGACTAACAGGTAAGTAATGTGGAAGACAAGTAATGGGGAGGACAAAGCTTGCCACAGAGACCAATCTAGATTGATCAGCACACCTGCACCATTAAAACATAGTTTGTAATACACTGCATTGAAATTGAAGGATAAGTGTGTGTCATTCAAGAAGAAGACAGACAGTACCTTCCTCCATGTTAAGGAGCTCTCCAGTCACTTTACATTTACTAGTAATAGTCACACTTGTAATGAAAAAAATAAAACATGTCACTGGTACCACTGTCAAAAACTGCAATCCTGCCAATATTTATTATGAGGCAGAATGTAAACATTGAAAACTACAGAGAAGGAAAGGACTCCTGCCCCTTTGATGTCTGTGCAGCCTTGGCCACTTCCTCAAGCAGTGTTTTGGTGGGACTTTGTAGTCAAGAGTAACAATTCTATTTCAATCTCATCCACACTTCCTACTTCTTTATCTTAGATGGAAATGACTGGAAATTCATAATGTCTTAGAAAATTTTGGCAATGCCCACATAGATGCTAGTAACTGCTCCTTCCACACATACAGTCCTGTTCTAAACACTCCAGCAAAAATTTACTTTCCCTGTGTTTTTTTTACAGTACACATCACAAGAGCTTACACAAAGAAAAACTAAACAGCTGCAACTATAAGTCATACAATTCCCCAAAACCAGAGGTCTTTTCTTTTAACTGGTTTTATACAACAAAGTTATGGAGCAGGTTATTCTCAGTATTAGAGACCTAAATACCTTCTTCCATCATGCCACGCTCCTGGCTCTCAGTATAAGAGGGACACATGACAAATACAAATACAGTGTGGAGAATGTGGAGAACCTTATTGAAGTCGCTAACGCTAGAAGGGGCACATAAGCCCTCAGTGTTTCAATATAATTCAAAGGGCTTGCAAACACTACTGCAACAGCAATGCCAACCCAATGCCAAAAGATTACAGAAGGGTTCTCATAGCTCAAGGTTAATAAAGGCTGCCTCCTTCAAATAGGTTCTGTGGTTGGCAAAGGCAGCACCAAGCTTTTCCCAAGCACTAAATTTCAGTATAAACCATCCAAAACACATTTTCACACCATCTTTTACTATACAAATGGGTTTGAAGTAGACATCCCATCCCAGGAAAGAGACCTAGGTACAGTCACTTGCTGCCTCCCTGGGGCCCAGGTTAAGGATGTCACTAAGAAAATTCCCAGACAGGCACAGCCCTCAGACTATTAGCTGTTACTACTCCTTCATCTGGGTGGCAAAGAAGTCTAAGGGTGATGAAAAGAGTCTCCAGGGTGTTAGGTGTTAGGAGCACAGATTATGTTTTCCTCTCTCCTTCCAGTTATGGGTGCCAACATTGAAAGAAACAAACAGGCCCAGTCCACTAATACATGGCTCTGTGGCTGATGTCCCCGCCACAATTTTGGGCTGACCCACATAACACCAGGCCCACAGGTATCAGATGGGATCCACCTTTCTGATGGGGGAAGAGCAGCTTTGCTCACAAGCTGGAGGTTCTCCTTGACAGAGCTTTAAACTAGACTTAAAGGAGGAGTGGGAGAATATCAGGCTTGCCTGAGAAGCTGTGGGGATATCCCCAGCAAGTTCATAGGGACAGAGTGCTAGTAAGGGCCCTAAGCCTGTTCCTAGACTGGAGCACACTTGAAATCTTATGGAGATGAGCCAGGGCCTCCTTTGGTAATAGGAGCCAGCAGGGAAACACCAGTGAAATACCTCAAGAGAATTAAGGGTTATTCCTCTAAGAAGGTGACACATTCAACATCCCAGCTGAAGTGCCTCTTCACCAATGCACACTGCACAAACAAACAAACAGGAGGACTGAAAGCCACTGTGCTGCTAGAAAGTTTGCTCACAGTGGCCATTACTGAAACTTGGTGTGACAAATCCGGTGACCAGAGTGTGGCCGCAGTCATCCCACGCCAGTGGACTTGGCAGTCCTGGAGAATATGGGTCAGGCAAAGAGCAAAATCAGGCCCCTCCTGAAATTTAGAGAAAACTTCCAGCTGTTCAAGGAGTAGGTCAACAGGGCCACCTGGAAAACTGCCCTCAGGAATAGGAGAGCAGAAGAATCATTGATCCTCAGGTGCAAGAAATCAGGAAAGGAGGGCAAGAGATTGGCATGGCTGTGTCTAGACCCACTGGTAAAACTTAAGGGCAAGTGGAAGCAGGGGAGGTACCCTGGGAAGGGTCTAAGAACATTGCCCAGTTACAGAGGGATGATATCAGGAGTATAACACCATAGATATGAGTTAGATATGAGAGCAGAACAATGAGTGTATGGGGACTTCAGGAGCAGTGAATTACACAGTATAAATTATGCCCTTTAATGTGACTGCAGTGATCATCACAGCAGTAACCCTGTTCACCCTCCTGCCCCCAGGGTCAAGGAGGAGACACAACACACACAGCCACCAGGAGACACAACTCTCTCATCCCAGGAGAGAAGCTGTTTGAAATGATCTCTAGTCCAGGCCCTTCACAGATGATGTTCTTCCTCTACTGTGGCTGCAGGAGGTTCAGCCTGGGACTCATGGTGAAGTCAGAAGGGCAATGTGCCCAGCTCCACGTCTCAAGCCATTGGGTTGGTACACAAGGACTTGTTCTTGGGCACAAGCAAGGCATTTCAATGAGCCAGGTAGACACTCCCAGTAAATTTTACAAGCTCAAGCCGACAGCATCCCAGGAAATGACAGAGGAGGAGAAGATGTCCCAGAGCTCTTACCCAAACAGCATGTAGCTTTTCATGAGTAGATTACTTTAAGACAACAAATTAAATCTACCACTCCAGGTATTTTTAATAGGTGAGCCTTTAATTTTTAAATTTTAATATTTAATCTGTCTCCTCACAGACTCACACAGCCTTTCTACTTTAACTAGATTCATTATGAGTTTGTCAGCAGTACATTTTGTCTTGATTTGAATCCTTTATCTTCTCAGTTACTGTTGCCCTGGAACTCCGTCACTGGCATAGCTGTCCTGGAGGGATATAAAGGCACCAGATCTAGTCATGGCTCTACGGAAAAGGAAAATGACAGTCAGCTGCTTTCTTGGAGGCATTTTTGTTTTATGCAGGGTGGGAAAAATTTCTGAGAGAAGCATTCATTTCTTTAGTAATGAAGTCAGCCAGCAAGTTAAGTGCTTCTGCCAGTAACTGTCTCCTTATTTCAGAAAAGAAGATTTTTAACTTTGAGAATGAAATTCTGTGAACAAAGCACTTTTTTGGAAGCCTTGTCTAGACACAGTCTTCTCAAAGTACAGGGGTTTTTGCTGTGCTTTTTTTGCAAATACATGTTACCACATTTTTCTCAGTTCCCTAATTGCCATCTGCCATTAAAATCAACAGGAATTATGCTTCTATACCTGTGTCTGGTAGTTCTTAGAAATGGGAGTTGAATTAATTAAAAAATGGATTTCACATTCAAAACAGAGGAATCAGCTGACTATGTGCTGTAGAAAGGAAAAGAGCTGACTTAGAAAGCCTTAGGAATCTGGGTTATCACAGGAATTCTGCCAAGGCATTTATCTGTAATGGTAGATACTGTTATTTTGACTTGCACTCCTAAAGAAATATAGACTGCTTTATTCCCTTGTCCCAGATAGATTAGTCAAGTACTTAAGCATTTTATCTTCCAATTAATTGTATCAGCTAAGTGTGTATTTAAAAACTGAATTTCTGTGCAGAAATCCTCAAAATATTAATCACTTCTTGTACACCCTTCTTCTACACAGCCTGCCAAGCACTGAGTCATAATTCCATTTTATTCTATTCTGTCCATTGCTGCACAACAACTACACAGTCTATGAGAAAACGATATTTATTGTTTAATCATTAGGGAGACCAGCCTTTCACAAGAGAAGGAGACAGCAGCCTGTGCAGATAGAGGATGACTTAAGGGAGGGCTGCAGAAGATGATCTGGTTAAAAGTCATCTGAACTCAGTAAATGGAAGATTTGGAAGCTGTGGTGGGAGATCATCTCTTCTGGCAGACTTTTTTGAAAGAAAAATTGTAAAGGAAGAATACAACTACTGTTCTCATATTCATTGTGCTGACCTGAAAACTTTTTATTTTCCAAAACTTTGCTAACCTAGAAGAAACAGAAACTGCATGTGACTGCCGTTGAGGGTTTGGATTGTAAAACAAAATCCAAAATAAGTCTTTCCTAACCACATATTGTTTTATTTGCCCATTGTGAATGGAGCAACACCAGTGGCTAAACATGGGAATAAGTCCAGTCAAATGACTTCTCAACCTCATCCATGCCAGCATGGGTTTTTAGAAGCTGTGCTCCACCAAAAGTCTAATCCTGAACCTGTCCCTAGTTAGCACTGCAGGGCAATCCCTCCCTCCCTCCCACTCAAATAGAAAGAAGAAAAAAACATAGGAAAATTTGGCCACACAATGCTCATTTTAAAAAATGTTAAATATATAAAATCAGCTTTCCAAAGTTCCAAGATTGGATAAATATATAAAATCTGTTTTCAAAAACTCCAAGGTTGGACAAATGAATGGATATAAAAAATTTGTTTTCTAAAACTCCAAGGTTGGACACAGTGATCTTCTACTTCACAAGAAGTCAGATTGCCTTGACAAAATCAGTGTTTCAGTATGTGTTTTGCAGATATAAACATTAATTCATCATGAAACTGTTCCTGACTAGACAAATCAGATGCTCTTAGGTAACAGCCCAAATCAACACACCCAAGTCAGGGCTTTGCAAGCAAGTAGCATGTCTTGAAGGATTGTGCCCAGCCTGGAATTGCTTCATTAGAAAGCACAGTCGAAGGACTGTACATGACAAACAAATAAATTCCATCTGTAAATTTCAGAGGAGTCTTATCCCAGATGTGACTGCTCTCTTCAAGCCAGACCTTGGTTGGGACTGAGCTCTCCAGACCTGCCTGGACCCGCTGCCAGTGAGAGCACAGGCTCACCTTTGCTCACCAAGCTAGCCTGGTGCTCACGGGCTGATGGAGAATGGGCTGTCCATGCATGCTGGACAGACACCCTGCCAGGGAAGTCTGCTGCAGATCAGTAGCTTCTTCAGTCACTGGGAAAGTGCAGATTTACCATGTTAGAGCTAACACTGCCATGGCTGGTTTCTGACAGCATTGAGTTAGGACCAGGGTCAAGTCAAACCAAAAAAGAGGCCTCAGGTGACAGACTAAAGCTCTGGCAGCCAGGAGCTTGCAGTTACAGCTTTAAGCCAAACTTCTGACTCATGCTGGATGTGTGAACATGAGCAATGCAGTTGGCTCCTTGCTGCCTAAATCAGCTAGGCTGGATGATTGAGTCATGGCTGGACCTCCCAGAATCCAGATGCAAGGTCTGAAGTGACCTTTTTAGAATAAATAAGAGCAAGTTTGCCCGTTGCCTTCAAACTTGGCATAAGTGTTAGTCTGTGCTAGAGAGCCACAGTGAAGAGGATGAGGGAGAGAATGACATAAGCTCCCCCTTCCTTAGCACAGTGAGGAGCTTCTTGTAGAAATGAATGGGGCCTTTTCTCCCTTACACTGTGGGAATGCTACTTTCCAAGGAGTTTGCACTCAGCTTGCCTAAATATACATTGCTCCATAACACAGCACACGAGTGCATCCAGGACACTGGAAGGAGAAAAAGCCCATAGAGTCGTGCAAGAATGGAGGTTGGAGTGGCCTCTGGAAGTCACCCAGGATGACCTCTACTCTCTTTACACCCCAAGGGCTGCTTCCAAAGTTAAATCACTCGGCTTACAGCCTGTTGAGTGAAGTTTTTAATGCCTCTAAAGACAAAGAATTTGTGGGGTTTTTGAGAAACCTGTTTTAGTATTTGACCATCCTCACTGAAGAAATTTTCCTTATGTCTAGTCAGAATTTCCTTTGCTGCAGCTTGGTTTTCATCTTTCTCTGTGTACCCAGAGAGCTGTCTGACTACATCTTCCATGTAGTTCCCTTTCAGGTTAAAAAAGTCTGCAGCTTTTGTCTTATCCAGCCTAATCTGAGCTCTCTGAGTATTTCAGTGGCCCTCAGCTACACCTTTTCAGCATCTTTCTTGCACTGGTGTCCCTAAACTGGACACTGTAGTCAATATGCAATCCCACTGGTCTAGGGACTAGTCTCTTCCCTTGGTCTCTTGGCTGTGCTCTTCTCTTTCTGCCGATTCCAGTATGCATCAGTCTCTGCAAGGGCACACAGGTGACATGTTCAGCTATCTAGCCAGCCAACCCTGATCTTGAGCAGTCACACAGGGATTTCTGCCCCACATGCAAAACACCAGGAGTGAATCCATGCTAATTAAGATTATTATTAATTACTTTAATTATTGCTTTGGCTGGAGCAGTTCACAGAGCAAGCTGCATGTGTAGGGTGTGGGGGCTCAAAGATGCTCCTCTCTGCCATTACTAGGCAGGCTACTGGGAACTGGAATGCAGGGCTCTGTCTGGCAAACAAGCAGAGATATCTGAACCATGATCACAAGAGAGGGGAAAAAAGGTCAGCTGGATCAAAGGCTTCCTCTTTTACTGGCCTGGTAGGCTCATCACTGTAGATGAGTTCCTGAGAATGGCCCTTACTGAATGAACCTGTGGCTAAAGCTGCTCCTCAAAAATGGGAGGAAACCTCCAAGTATATGCTGCTGCCTTGGAAGCTGAAATCCTTGTTTTACCCATGCTCAAATGAAGCAGCAAGTGTGTTAGAAGCAGAAGAAATCTCTGGTTTCTCTGTAACCTAACAGAAACTTCAGTCTAGGTGTCCTGTTATGTTACAGCTGTAGAGCTGGTGCGGAGGCAGGCAGGGTTTTGACACCTAGTCTGTGGCCATCCTAAGTGCATACAGATCTCAGGATAAAATCTCTGCCAAATGCTACGCAGGGAACAAGGGGGCATTCAAAGTCGAGAGGCTACAACTCACTTCTCAGCTTTCAGCATCCCGGTGACCTTTAAGACAGAAAGGGGGACTTGTAATTGGCTCTTCAGAACCAACACAAGAATTTCTGCTGAAAAATCCAGCATGAGAACATGCTGCCAGCACCTGGTCAGAGATGGCTTGAGGAGAGAACACAGTGCTGCCCATGGAGCAGGAGACAATGTGAAGTCTCTGTCTTTCCCAGCTAGGCACTGTGAAAGTGTCTCACTTCACCTCCTCCACATCTTTTCCCTGGAGTGTCTCATGTAAGTCAATGTTATGCTCCTGCCTCATCCTGTAAGTGTCACAGTGGTGACACCCAAGTTAGATTACAAGTGCCTGGGGCAAAATCACATGAGTCCTTTTCCTAATGTGAAGTCAATTAAAATCAACTAACAAAAGAAACACATCTGGCCGTAGACATTCACGATAATAAAGAAACCCCACTATGCTACTCACACAATAAATTTACTAAACCAACTAAAATAGTTTTTGAGATCATGTCAGGATGTAGTCGGAGCCACAAAACTGAGATACTTGTTTTAAGGTGGATTTCAAGCCTTTAGAGTCTGTAGATAAATAGAATCCATTTTCTCTTCAGATTATTAAAAAGCTAGATCTTAAACACAGCACTGAGCCGTACAGTTAGTTCTGCACTTTGAACACCTACTCTGCAGCAACTCTACCAGAAACCATTACAAAGAAGTCACCTGTGGTTCTGATTTGGGGGAACGGCAAAATTAGAAGAGTGTGGAAGCTTTAAAGCTGGGATCCATCATTTCAGTAACACAGGGCAACACATCAACATCTTAATGACCTGAAGCAGCTAGCTCAGCCTGGTTCCTGTGAATTTAACTTAATTTGCTCACTTTGAGCTTTTTTCTCTTTTATAATGTCTATGAATCATTGCACCATCCAGAATGAATACGGACAGAATGCTTCCCTGGCTAAGAGATAACAGAGCCCCTTGCTTAGTCAGGAGAATGATTTAAGAAAATCAGTGGCTTTGCTTTGGTTACAAAATAAATTTAGAAAATAACAGAGCAAGAGCTAAACAGTTGGAATGCCAGCAGGGGGATATGTCATTTGACTTCCCTTGTATACCAAAAGTTTGCCTGACAGCAATTAGATAAACATGTTTCTCAGCAACATTAAATCTTTAGCAAAGTCCTATAGCTATTATTCCACCACTAAAATATTATGAACAATCATATTAGGGACTTGCCTTGCTCAATAAGAGAGTCCCATGCACCCTTGCATTGTTCCCCCTAATACAGGGCTAAAAGCTAGGACTAGCCTAGATCTTCAGGACACATTATCTTGCTAGAATGATAACCTTAACTTACAAAATGCTTGCAGTCATCTACAGAGTTGAATGTGGATGTCAATAATTTTTTAGGCTGAAGCACAATTCAATCCTTCTCATGGATGTTGACCTTGAGCAGCACATGCACTAATTCTGCATTTCCCAGCTCAGGGACTTCCATTCTTTATTTTCCTGTCCTTCTCCTCCTGCCTTTGATTTCGACTGCCAATATACCACAGAAAGTATCTGCAGCACACCTTTCCTTTCTACCCTCCGTAGTAGGACCCTGCAAGCCTTTATTTTTGTTTACACTGCTAGCAGCAGTGAAGCCTGGTGGACTGCCTCTGACTCCTACCCTCTCTTTGAGATTAAAGGGTGTGGTCACTGCCCAGCTTGCATGTTGGTCAACACATCAAAGCACAGACCAGATGATCCATGTATATGTGGGGAATGGTCATTCACCTGTTCATTGAACTGTTGATATGTGTTTTGGTGAAGTTTTCATGATTGTATTAGTATAATCACTTCATGGTGAATTTTCCACTGTACACTTGGTGGTGGGATTCATGCAGAAAAAAGACACCAAGCCCTTTGCATTCCAGTTTAGAATGTATTTGCCTTTCCTGGCTCGGGCCCTGCTAGAAAACACAAATACATTTTCCTTCTTTCTTAATATATTTCGAAAGGGTGACATGTAGTATCCTTTTAGAGAACTGCCTGGAAAATTATTCCAGGCCCGAGCCTTTCAGCTCTGTTCTCTGAACCATTTCTCAGGGTGATAAGCTGTTTTTCAGCTGAAGGCCAAGAAGCCTTTCCCAGGAAAGATAAATTGGTCAAAACACAGAGGAATTAATAATAAAGACAAAGACACCTGTTTGCTGTTAACAGACCCTGGGAATGGGGTGTCTTCTCTCTGGACCAATCATCTTTATTCTGTTCTCATTGTTGCGAGTCATGCTACTTAAGCAGTGAGTTTTCTGAATAAACTTTGTCTTCTCGCCTTCTCTTTCATCTCGAGAATGACCGTGTGACTGTGTCTCTTTACTCCGCCGCAACTAAAGGGTTAACACCCTAACACCGCAGTCACAAAAGGGTGCTAAGAAGATATTCTACCCCCCCAGTGCATATTGATTACAGACATTGTTCATGAGAGCTTTTCTCCATTTGCTATGAGTTTAAACTGTGAAATACCCTGAAGAAGCACCCATGACAAAGTAGAGTAAATCATGGAGGATTCAATAAATATCTCAGCTGTCCCATAGGTCAAAATCTATTAATTTTAAGTAGATTAATTTCTAAACAAAGACAAACTTCAAATTTAAACAGCAAAATAAATCTTCCTTATTCCTATTCTGTAATCCTATCTGGTATGAAGCTGGTACAGAAGATGAGAGAGGTCTGTGTTTCCCACAGCTCCACAATTCTGATGGAAAAGTTCAAACAGCCTTCATGAGCAGCTTCCTCAGGCAACAGGAGGGCTGAAGGAGAACACAGACTCATCCTAATAGAATCCCTGGCCTTCTGCTGCCCAGCAAAAGTCCTTCCAAAGTATCTTTTCCCCTCATCATTTCACCTGGATGCAATGCACACAGCAGGCACTGGATTACCAACATCTCCTGGACTACCATGGTGATCTGGCATTAATACTGTCAGCACAAGTTCCCTTGGCTTGCCCTGACTGGCCCCTGGTAGCCCATGACTGGAGGTCTTACTACAGAAGATACATCCACCCTGGCTGTAATTCACTTAATTGAGGCCAACCATGGCATAACCTTTCACCATGAGGTTGCTAGAACTGAGTCACCTACACTCTTTTAAAATAAGTCACTGAGCAACTGTGACTTGGTAAAATGTTCAGTCACAACAGATGTGGGCAGAGTTAGGATTAGTCATGGAGGATGAAAAGGCTTCATCAGCCACTCACCCTTGGAAATGACATTTCCATACAAAATAAATTCAATTTAAAAAGCAACCAATTTCTTATACATAAAGGAAAGCCTCCTCCTAATTGAACTTTTGTTCACTGTGAGCATCAGTGAAGTCTTCAGTGAAAACTAGCCTGCTTCATGCCCAGGGCAGCAAGCATCTGTCTTTGAAAAGCTTTCTATTGGCCTGTAGTCATCATCTGCTTCCAGTGGGTCTGCAGAGGAGAGATGAAAGGGAAGGAAATGCTTGGTTCCCTGACAGCAACCCAGAAAAAGCTGCCTTCTGAGGAAAGTGACAGCTGAATTAGCAGAGATCGGTCCCAGGGAGAGATTATATCTCCATGATTTTACACGCACATTTCCTCTAGAGGAAGCCCAGGAAAATCCCTCAGTATTCCCAAGGACAGCAGACTTTTTGGAGGACTGAATAATAGGACTGAAGGGAAATAGAAACAAAGAAGCCTGAACACACAAACACTCTTAAAACTTCGTGTTCGGGTTGATGTATGACTGAAAGCGAACATCTGCATTACTGTTTTTAAAAATGGAGGAAATAAAATTTAAAAACCCAAGGAGTTCCAACTGAAATCTTGGCCAAATATTTTTCAGCTGCCTACTCAATACTGGAATAATTGCTCCTTGCATGCCTTGGGCACAAATCCCACCCAACAGGGGTTGCAGACCTGGGGCTGCCCAGTGTGACAAGGCTCTAATCTCCAACCAGTGTGGCCACCCCAGCCATGTGTCCCTGCCATTTCAACACCTCATTGCTCCCTGACAAATGCAGAGGTCATGGCACAGGGTCTGTTGTTTTCATCTCTGAGCACTTCTACATCATAGAGACACCTGCAGCAGTGCTATCCCAGCTCATGCCTCCAGGGAAAGCAGACTGATGGTTTTCACACAGCCCATGCTTGTAGCCCACATTGGCAATCATGTGGACCATGGAGGGATTTCATCTGATAAACAGCTTTTGCTCCAGAGGCATCAAAAACTCACCTTTAAATGGGATGCAACCGTCTCTTCTGCCATTAAAAAACAAAAGCAAAAAGGACAACACGAACTTTGCAGGTGACCACTGCAAGCTGGATCACCTGTGAAGAATTCAGTGGAGGGCAAGTGGACATCTATAAAGCAAAATCACGGCTGGGATCTCACTCTTTGTGACCCAAATATTCAGCTAAAATACTTCAAATGAAAAAAGTCAGTTGGCTTGCAGTCATCAGTCCACTGTGGATTGAAGAGAATCTCCAGTGGGAGAAAGAAGTTTATTAAACAGATGCTACAGGATACAGGAATATGGGGCAGAAAGGAAAACAATATGATGAAATTACTTCTGTCTCAGATACCCACTACAGTTTTTATTAAAGTCAACAGGAATTAAACCCATGGCTCCAGGAGCAGGCACAGTCCTTCAACAGAGCGTTAAAGGAAAAATTGAAAGGTTTGAACTCTATGATGAATAAATCATAGCAACCCTTTATGCTTTTTATAAACAGTAAGACTTGCAAATCTTATGTGTGCAAAACTCCAAGTCTGACATCTCAGAAGAACTGAAACTTTGCACCAGTTCCTCTGTAGAGAGGTGCCAGAGAAAACCCACAGGCAGTGCCAGGCAGAGGAAGAAGTTTGGCACTTCCTCTCCTAACAGAGAAGCAGAAGCATCTGTGTAGATGCAAGCAAGCAATAAATAAAGATTGCTGAGATTTTTTGTGCATCAGACGGGGAAGATTTATATAACATGTAGTGATACTAGATTGCTTTATGTACTCTCTTGGTTTTTCCCCCCAGTCAGATCAGGTGAAGTATTTAGGGAACTTTTGAATTTAATCACCCGTGGACTATGCTGAGTAACTGGTCTGTGTAAGGTAGCAATTAAGTGTTGCGACAAACTCCGCAGCACTTGACAAGATTTAGTTGCACAAAGAGATCCTCTCACTTATCCCTGACATGCAGCCCTCTCACATTGCAGCTGCTTAAGAGTGCAAGCAACATTCCTCCAAAACCACAGATGAGAAATGAAACACCCTTCTGTAAATCCACCAGTAGACCTACCAGCATCTCCAGTAGAGCTACCAGCACGTCCCCGCACCAGAGTGCAGCAGGAGAGCTGTGACACCACGGAGTGCTCATAGTCCATCTCCATGGCAAGTAATGCCACCCAGCACTAGCTACCACTGGATCCCATCCCATGGTGGCTGAGGATGACAACATCATGCATATAGCCATGTACACAGATGATGGCAGCCCAGCAAGTATGCACTGACTAATGAAGCCATCAAGCTAGCTTAGGTGCAGGGTCCTGGTTAGATACCTGTCTGAAGAACCACCTTTCTGTAGGGAAACCCTGGCCCAGGGAAAGGTCTGGGGAAGAGACAAGGAGTCAGGTGCCTTTCTCTCCCCCCTGCAACAGAAACAGCAACAGCCTGAGCTTTCTGCACTGTACAAAGTTACTTCATTCCATGCTCTCTTCCAAGGACTTCCACTTATTTATGCAGTGAAAAGCAAACAGAAGTTCTCAGTATGGTATAATGACATCATTGCACAGCTAATTTGCTACAAATCATTGCATGAATTTTGCCATCTAAGTTAATAACAGGTTTGTAATTCACACTATTGAAAGGCAACATCGACTCATACCAGTCAGCTGAGTGTGTTCCAAGTGACGGACTCTAGCCATGTGACAAATCAAAAACACCACTAACAAGGGAAACTTCTATTGGTATGGAATTTCTTGCCTCTGGCATAAAGAGCTTCTTCCTTTTGAGGGTAGTGCAGTATTGGAACAAGGATCCAGAGACACAGTGACATAGCCAGCCTGGAAGGTTTTCAAGACTTGACTGCACAAAACTACTTCTCGTGTGACCCAGAATCAATGATACTCCTGCTTTAAATGGGAGGTCAGACTAGAGCCCTTTGCAACCAACATTTCTATGATCCTGTGAGCTCTTCTTGTAATCTCAGTGTACTTCCAATGCAAATAATTTTCCACATTAAAAATAAAAGGGAATGAAGATTTGCATGGGACTAAAATATATTTGCTCTTTAAATGATCTTGAAATTAAACTGATGGGCATTTGAGAGGGACGTGTTAATGGACTCATGCAACTGTGCACAATAGTGTGGGCTGTTTAGGGGCAGACCCTGAGATGAACATGACTCTTTCCACATGCAGTGATGCCAGCTCTCTTACTAAAGAAGGGAATGTCAGAGAGGGACTGTTGACCTTTAAGATGCCAGCACAGTTGTGTTAAATTTCCCTTCACAGTGAGAAGACTGTCAAATGTCACCATTCATTGTAGAACTGGTCAAAGCACAGGGCAAAGCTGTTGCTGCATTTTTCACACTAGAGCTTTGCAAAAAATAATTTTTATTTTTTGTCTCTCATTCAGGGCAGCAGCTCTAGCATAAATCCTTCCTCTGCAAAGCAAATTGAGTTGCAGAGACTTTAATTCATCATCCCCAACTTCACGTGCTTTAATATTTTCATAATGCAAAGAACATCTGTATGAAGACTCTGTCCTTAATGGAGATAACTGTCAACACCAAGTCACATGTCATTTCACATGAGGACAGGCACTGTCATCTTAATCCAGTTTCATATACCACAAATTGATTTCTCTGTAGGAGAGGAACAGTTGTTAAGTGTTATGTACTCTTTCATATTAGAACTGCCCCTTTTACCTTCCCATTGAAAAGTATCCTCAGTTAATCCAAGTGATGAATCAAGCCTCATATTAGTCTCACCACATTGCTCTGCACCAGTATGACTAATGCTTGCCCTTTAAACATCCTGTGACACTTCTAACAAAGTTGTTTGGAGCTGACCAAATTCAGTTGTGGAAAGGCAAGACTGAATAGGACCCAGATCACAAAGCTCTGGATTTGTTCTGTTCCCTTCTCATTCAGTTCTAGGGTTACAGAGGTCTTGCAGCTCCCAAAAATTGGCAGAGTGGGGATTCCTGCAGTGATGTCAGCAGGGTAGCAGTGGGAGCCAGTGGCAGCCTACCCTGGAGTCCTACCAGGCAAAACACAGGGAGCAGGGCTGCTGTAATTGTGAGTCTTTCTGTGCTGCACAGACACACACAGGCAGCTGCCATCTAGGCTGAAGTGTTATTGCACTCAGTGTGATGCATGGCTTTCAGGAAATACCAAAAGACCTCTCTTTCCCAAGGGAGACAGAGCAGGACCTGGATGTGGATAAATCCTACAGAGATTCTCCAGCCTCTGCCTTTTTATTTCATTAGCGAGTAAACAATGTTTTTTCAAAGACCTCTTGTGTTATTTTTTTCTAAAAAGCAAAAGTCTGTCTTTGCAGTGCCTTTGGAATGACATGGTATGGCATGTGGATTCCTGACACAGAAAGAGATGGAGCTTGCAAAGCACCAGGCTACAGTTTTTGAGTTTTAGTTTCAGCAGTTGCCAGTCAGACATCCGTGATATTGATTTAATTATCGGCATTCTTAGCAATTTCACAGCTTCGAGAGGGGATAAAAATGGGAACATCAAATTGCTCTGCTAGTCCTCAAAATGTGTGAGTGTGTGTATGCGTATGTGCATGTGCATATATACAAATGTGTGAGCAGGGATACGAAAAAAAGGAAAACTAAATAAACTGTATAGGCAACCACCATACATATAGTGAGTTCAGAGGGCGATTTGTTAAATTTTCTGTAAGGAATTTTCTACAAAGGAGCTTAACACTACAAAAGCTGGCTTTTAGGCTTCTTTGCCATTCACAAAATCTGGCATGAAGTAGAAAGACCCAACAGAAGTTATGACAACTTCAGAGTGGGTGGTAAAATTAGGCAAAATCAATCTTTCCATCCCTCAGAGCAGACACAGCAGCAAGTGTGGGTGGGGACTAAGGGGCACCACAAGACAGCCCTCAAGAAAACACCTTACAAGGAACAATGATATCATACGTTGTTGCCAGCGCTGACATAATGTTCATGCAATTTGCAAAATCATTATGTTTCAAGCAAACCCTCTTGAAGTCTGAGAAAGAATAGACACTGAGAAAAGAGACAAACATTTATTTTAAATTTTCTTCTGCATGAAACTGGCTCAGTTCTAAAGTAAGCATTATGGAAATAGCCAGGGCCCATTGAAAATTTCTAAAAAGGATAAACGTCACCTCCAATCATTTTTGCCATGTACTGCCATGTCTTGATCTTAAAATATCTTGAGAAAGACCCTGAGACTGAAAAAGTAATGCCTTTTCTCTCTCCATGTGTCAGTGGTGCTTCTCATTCCATGCTTTGTGAACTTAAAATTCAAAGAAAAATCTGTAAGAAAAGAAGAATTATGACAAAGACCTCAATACCCTGAAAATCATCTCTCTGCCTCTCAAGGAATATCACTGTGAAAATGGCCACACTGGTGTCAGCTCAGGAGAGGGTAACAATTGTGTTCTGTATTTTGGTGCTAGCAGATACCACAGTGAAGAAATGTAAGCTCATTGATTTCTGCTGCACTGATAGTGTGAGATATCATCTTATCTTTCAAATGCATTAGTGAAGGTGGTTAAAAAACAGTATATCTTCACAGCATCCTTTCTATAAGGCAAGTTATTATTTACTTCCACAAGGCCAAGAGCAAATTATACTAACATGACCAGATTACAAAGACCTTTAAATCTTTCCTGTGATGTAGCAGCATTCTCCTTACGTACACATGTCAGCCACACATCTATTGACCTGTCTGTGTTAAATATGAACTTTTTCTTTGGTTAAAGATGCTCTTTCAATTACACTGGACTATGCAAAAAAATTCCATGCCACCTCATACCTATCATATCCTGCATCTAGCTTGCAATATCTCTATCTGGAGCATTTTATAACTGTGAGCATCTTATAGTGTTCAGAACCTTATTAACTAGACCACAGGAGCCATGGAAATTGTCTATTTCTGTAACTTTTTTAAAGACAGCTGATAAATCATAGAATAATGGTTTGGATTGGAAGGGACCTAGTTCCAAACCCCCTGTCATGGGCAGGGACACCTTCCACTAGGTCAGGTAGGTATGTATTAATTTTAAGTATTGTGTATTAATTACTACTGAATGTATTAAAGGTAAGTATTAATGCACGTACATATGTTTGTAGGGAAAAAACTGAAAATCTTTTTTCTCACTGCATGGTGGGTGTGTGTGCCTGGTGAAGGGGACACACCCAGTCAGAGAGGGCTGTGTCTGGCCTTACACAACATCATCAGTCCTTTATCCTAACATCTACTGGTCTTCCTAAATCCTCTGCATGCAGATTCTTACCTGGGTGTGCAAGGGTTAATGGCTTTTTCTTTGGCCAGCAAGCGCCCTGGATCCTATTTTATAAGTCATGAGCTGGAGTACAGAGAAACTTCTCTAACAGTCAGAAGTCACAGGAGAAATCATAGGGAAGTGGACCTGAACGTAACTAAATGAACCCAGTGTCCAGATCACGAGGCACAGCCCTAAAGAGCTTACCCAGCTTGTAGCAAAACAAGTGGGGAAGACAAATATTTATGTAATGGGTATTCGGAATGCAAATGGTATGCATTGGGTAATGCAGAGCAAAAGTTCCCTGTGATAACAGCAGGGTTTGCTTAAGGGTACAGGGATACTAATATCATAAGGTAGAACCTACAATAATTTTATTTCATGTATATTCCTTCACCCCCTGAGGTGCCCCCCAGGCACCTCTGACTGTCACTGTAGAGCTAGTAGGTAAAATAAAAGCTCAGTCTCTCCCTGACACTCACTTCAAGGAGATTGTTTGGATTTGGTCGTTGGGTTTGCTTGTTTTCAAAGGGATGATGTGACTGTTATTGGAAAGATGAGTCAGTGAAATGAGTTTTGCCATTCTGGAGGCAAGAGTTATTGGCTGCTTTTTAAAAAAATGTAACCCCAAAGGGCCTCAGGGCAGCCTCTAAACAAAGTTTTGGCTCCTAACTCTTAACGTTATCCCTGAAAAAGACAAATATCCAAGTAATTTTTGTCTATATCTGTGTTTAATAGAGCTTTCTCTTGCCTCAAGTAAGAGGGATTTGTTTGATCAAAAGTGGGTGAACCGTAAATATATGACACTAAACTGTATTATTTCATAGTAAAAGAGTAGATAAGCAGAAACATGATTGAGCACAAGGTAATGCTAAATTTGGCTGGTGCTTTTTGCTATTTTCAATCTCTGTTATACTAGACATGTGATATAGCAAAACTTCCTTTCCCTACAAAAAGCTCTCTGGAATCTGAGAGAAGAAAGGAGTTAAATATCAAATTAAAGAAATTACTTCTTAAGTGAGCATTGTTTTTAAACAACATGCTTTTAGACTGTTAGAAGATTATTTTTCTTGAATCTGAGTTAGAACACTGAACGTAGTTATGCTAAAATGGAGATGCCTATATTTTGAAAACTTAATAGTAGAGTAGCTACAGATATTTTCTAACATTTGTTCTCTCTTTATAACCTTCAGGGGATTTTGCATATAAGCCCCAAAGCCTCTGCCTTTGATGCAAAACCTCATGTGGAACACTGCGTATGATTTCCGGCTCCTCAGTCCAAGACAGACTCTGGAATACTGGAATGAGTCCTGCAGGGCACCACCAAGGTGCCTGAGGTTGAAGTACTAGTTGTATTTTAAAGGTGTGCAGAGGCCCCTTTTAATTTAAATTATTTTATTATTCTATTCTTTTCCCCTTCTTTTTCCTTCTCTGTGTTCAGTACCGTTCTGGTAAGGCTAATTCACTTCAACCCGTTTTGGCAAGCAAGGATGTATATCCCAGGCAGTGATTTGACTTCACCAGGTTTCTAGGTTTGGTTTGAGACAGTGTTTTTATACCTCAGAAACTGAAACCTGACCCTCTGCCTCCCTGTTACCAGGCAGAGAGGAGATGGTAAAAGTCCCTGTAGAAGTTTGCAAAGGTCAGTGAGGCTTACTTGCTGGGGTTGACAATTCAGAGCCACCCTTTGCCCTCCTCATTGCAGAACTTCATGCGGCATCACTGTCTTTCAGAGTTACCCAGATTGGCCCCCTCAAACCCACTTGGTGTTGTCTGTTGAGTACATTAGACACTTGATATCAAAATAGGTCACAATCAAGCTTCTTAGAGCATAGAAATTCTCTCCCTTGACTTTGTTCTCCTTTACTTGTTCAACCTACTTGTTAATTCTGCCTTATGCAACTTTCTTTTTCACTCTTCCATTTTTCTTTCTAACATTTTACCAAATTTACTTACTGTTTGATCTCCGAGAACATTTCTTTAACCCTGCTTTCCTTACAAAATCCCTTTTTTTCTATTTCTGGCTTAACCTCTTTCTTCACTGCTACAATTACCTCTCTTATTCTTTCTTGTCTTCTTCCTTTCTGAAAATAAAAAAACAGCTCTTACGTCCCCTTTCCTAGCGTCTCCATCCTCTCATATTTTCTCACCTGTACCTTCTGTCTTCTTTTGTGCTGTACACCATTTTTTATTTCAACTGGATTCTCACCACTCTATACTCCAGGTTGTTTCTCCACTATTGTTTCCCAGTTCATTTTCCATGGCACTCACTCTGTTGGTAAATAAATGGCCTTTTCCCCTGCTGTTGGTGTTGGCCATATGACATTATTCTTTTGCCACCAAAATACTCCCAGATTATCAGTGAAGTTGCTAAAACACTCCAGAAGTGTTTCCCCTTCAGGGAAGTCCACTGTGTCTCCATTCCAACTTTATTTCTCCTCTTCTACCTAAACTGGTCTTTTCAGATAATCAAATGGTATCTGCATCTGTCTCCTTCATTTAGAACCTGCTCTCAAATGTTCTGAGGGGCCACATATGAAAAATAATTAATATTAAATAAAGCCTTCCCAAAGACTCTTGAGCAAACGACACAGTAAACTTCTCCCAAAACCACAGTAACAGTATCTTCAGGAGCATTTTGCCCAGACAGAAGACACAAACATCTATCTCTCTGTTTTCCTGCATGACAAGCCATCTCATCCTCTCTGTGTAAATCTCATCTCAAAGTCAGTTAAGTATACTTCCAGAAAATGAAAGCAAAGAAAAATAATTATTTAAAAACTGTGCTTTGCTTCCCATTCAGGGTTAATTTTTGAATTCTCTGAACTACAGGCAGATGACAAGAAACACAGAATATTGAGAGAGTGCAATAATTTTGTGCAAACCTCTCACACCCACATACTCTCCCTTTTCTGTGTCTGGCTGAGTCATATAAGTCAACTTCAGGGGAAAGAATCACTTTAAGAAAGCATGCCTCCTCAGCAACTAATCTCTCCTGGATGTGGGGAAGGTGCTTCTTTGATCTCACCTTGCTAGGACAGTCAAAACAGCACTTACACTTATAAGTACAAAAGCAAAATTAGGGAAAGAAAGCCTTGGGCAGTAGCTGATACCTTTTCCTCAATGGTTTTTGTTTTAAGGTGGCAGTCAGGGTTCAGTGGTGGCAGTAGGATTAGAAGCTGAGTTGAGAAAAAGTTCAGGGGATTTGTAGACCATCTGCTGTGTAGTGTTTTATGACACCTGTCTTATTCTTTCTGGCAAGCTCTGTGAGAAGTGTGAATATTTAAGTTGCTGGATAACTACATTTAAATTTCTTTTTCTCTCTTCAGGAATAAGACATCACTTTGAACCTGATGAGGCATTTTCTATTAGCTCCTACCCAGCAGTTTTCCATAAAAATCGGGGGGTAATATATCTGCATAATGAGGTCATAGGCACAAGGTTTCTGGAGGATCACCAAACCAACCATGAAAACACCAGATCTGGAGTCAGGGACAGGCACATATCCAGACCTAAGGTAAGGATTCTTAACACCATGCACAGCCCAGACATGCCCTCAGATGTATGCCTTGGTAAGCTCTCTTCCTCTGAGAAGTTGGTAAATCCATTTGTGTGATCTCTGATCTCAAGGAAAATATCAGGATGTGTCCAGTAATAGCTAATAATCAGTTACTCAGACCACCATTTAATTCTGAGAGATCCAGGGGAAATTCTCAATAAAAAGAGGCTTAAATAATCATTAAACTCTCTTCAAAAACTCTTTCCTTTAACAACCAAAATTAACTTTGTGAGGTAGAAAAGACAGGTTTTCTTTTTCTTTTGCAGAAAAACACAGTTTTCAATTAAGAGAGTATCACTGTCATACACACTTGGACATGAAAACGACAAATTGCTTTCCACATTCATTTCTTAGTAACATCTTTCGTTCACCTCTGTGTTTCCCTGCAATAATGGAGATAATTGAATTCCTTCTGTACAAGTGGGGTAAACTGAAATTGTGGATCTGAGCATCTTTTCCCTACACATCCCAAAGTGCTCACAGACAACATCAATCAGGAAGGCTAGGACAGGATGAATGTATATCTTGCTGCATTGCATAGCAATGGGTGAAAAACCAAATCCAGTGGACTCAGTATTGCACAGTTTGGTGGCCCCAAGATGTCATATCCAATTTCCTGCTCTAAACTTGATGAGTCCTCATCAACACCACCATCAGCAAGTATTAACTGGCCAACACATCTCACAGGAAAATTCGTAAGGACAAACCCATTACAGTGTCACCTATCATGTCTTACCAATTGTTAGTACCAGACTTAGGTGCCTAAATTAGAAAACCACCCTTCCTACCTCCCTTGGCAGTCAGTGGAAAGGGAAAGGTCACTCCCAAAGGCAACTCAGAGTGGGCAATATTACTCAGATGTATTCTCATCCACTACTTGTGCAGAAAAGTGAAGCTCTTGTCCTGACGTCCCCACTCAGGTTTTGTACCTTTCTTGCCCCTGCCCTCAGTCTGTTTTCTGAAGTCCCTGCAACACCAATAACCTGTCTGCTCTAAAATGCCTGCATTGAAAAATTATTTTAAAGACTAAATACTATTTTATTGTTCAGATCCAAACTGTTGTCAGTACTGATGCTTCCATTCATGTCTTTAGCAGCTCTATTGCAGACCAACAAATTCTGAAAAATCCCCAAACCCTTCTCTGTGCAGTGAGAATCACAGGGGAACCTTGACCATGTTCTATGCTCTCAACATGGTGCAGAAGAGCTTAGCTTGGACTTATGCAATCCTCATAACTTATGTACCATTTATACACAGAATTGATTGCTTTAATTAAGTATTCAAATAGAACAAGGAAAAGGCAAATTAGAAAACACAGAGGTTATATAAAAATCATGTATGACTTAGCTACTGGACAACTGTGTTTGATTAACCAATTGCTAAGTCTTAAGAATACCATGTGCCTGTTAATTGCTATATTTTAGCCAAATAACTCTATCAAGCAGATTTATCACAGACAGAGTCTGGACTATAAAGCTAATATGGAAGACTATGAGCAGAAGCATTGCCTGGAAAAGCACAGAAGAAGCATCAAAATCTTGCCCTTTTTTTTCCCCTGCTGGGAGAAACTTTTCTTCATAAAAGCTGTGAAGAAGGAAAAAAAAAACACTGACACATATAAAAATTCTTGGGCACCAAATCCACTATTTCACCTATGATTCTGTCAGACAAAAACCCAAAAGAAAAAACAAAAATAAAAAACCCAAACCAAAACAAACAAACTAGGAAAAAAATTATAACTACATTTGCTCTAAAGCAACTGGAGAGTATCTATTTTGCCTGCAAGACTGAAAATAGTCCTTCATTTAGGAGACAGTTTTCTACAAAGGTCGAGCATTATATTCCTTTCCTTAAAGGAAAATTGGAGAAAAAATTATTTACATNAAAGGTCGAGCTTTATATTCCTTTCTTAAAAGAAAAATTGGAGAAAAAATTATTTACATGTGAAGAAAGGATAATAAAATGTTGTAGAACTCAGGTTGGAATTCAAAGCAAAACAAGCCAAAAAGTCAGAATGATTTTAAAAACCTCAGGTAATAGAAATCAAAGGAACTCAATGAAAGCTAAGATGAGGAAGCACATTAAAACATTCTGTGTGAATATTCCAGCAAACATGATGAAGGAAACAAAATTTCAGATGCAACTTAATTTGCTGCAACTGAATATCTCAATATATGAGTGACCACAAGAGAAGAGAACATTTTCCCTTTAATTATAGGGTCATCACAACTTTGGATTTCATTAAATCTCTAGAAGAAGATACCCTTGGCAAGTTTTCATTAAATTGTACTCTGCAAATCAGTATTCTTATTCTTCATACACTGTGTCTTCTTGCAGTTTTGTAAGAATGACTAAACCAAGAGTAAGAGTTTTTACATATGCAAATCTCAAAAGTCCAGGAGATCACACAATAGCACTAATATAAGAAAAGAAGAGGCAGCTGGGACGAAAAACATTGTACTTCCTAACAGTGTAATGCAGCATAATTTACAAATATTCTGAGTGCAGAATGAGCTCTACAATTAAGAACACCCATGGTGCAAATCTTGGGGTGAAGGAGGATGAACCCAGGAAATGTAGTCCCATAAAGTGAATAATACCTATTCCCACCAAGTAGGATGACTGGACATTGCACCCCAGCCAATTCTGCAATCTGCATGAAAGTTGTAGGTAGGCACTGCAGCTCTGAGAAGCTTTGAGTTTTGGCTGGAACAGGCAGGGGTTTGTCTTCAGGACCAGAGAATGTGAAAAACTCACAGGCAGAGAGAGCAACCCGTCCGTATCTTTAACAAGTCTGCTTTCAGTGCAGAAAAAATGCACCCAAGAAGTGCCCATTCCTGTCCATGACTATAAGGAAACATAGAGTGCCTGGCTGGTACACAGAACATTGACAGCATTGCCACAGGAGCCCCTATCAAATGTCCATGGAGACATGACCTTCACAGGCATCAACAGTTCCTATTCA
>VXBI01012737.1:184026-198826 GCA_013397375.1 Toxostoma redivivum
TATATGTGTATATATATGTATATATGTATATATGTATATATATATATATATATGGAATACTTAATAAATGAAATTTACTAATCTGAAGTAATCCTAAATAGATAGTAGAGGTAAAGGATGAAGACTCCTGCTCTAGGGAGCTGCAAATTAGAAGCATCTCTACTCATAGGTTATTGCTGGAGCATTGAACATTCCCAACAGGAAAAGAAAACTGCTGTTACCGTAATGACCTTGCTCAGTACTTTTTGGAGAAGTTCTAGCTCACACCGAAGAGACATTGCTTCAAAACATGTACAACCCCAGTGCATATAAACCAGGTAAGCACACTTCTCTGACTATGGTAGAACTTTATTCAGCATATTGAGTGATGAAATACTGCAAATGCACCTATATATATGAAATAATGACACAGCCAGATCCTGAAAAAAAATTCAGTAAGATAGTAACATGGAGGTGAGACAATATTAAGAATGTAAAGAAATCCATATGGTACTGCCAGGAGAAACTAGCTGAAATGTTCCATCAAAGGGTCCAAAGACCAGGAATGGACTCCACAGCACACTGCCAGGAAAGGATCACAGGTTCTGCTGCACCCAGACCAGAAGATGGATCATACACTGTGAAGATCTGCTTCCATGTTCAGGACCAGGAGGTCTGCGCAATGTNGGGCACCAAATCCACTATTTCACCTATGATTCTGTCAGACAAAAACCCAAAAGAAAAAACAAAAATAAAAAACCCAAACCAAAACAAACAAACTAGGAAAAAAATTATAACTACATTTGCTCTAAAGCAACTGGAGAGTATCTATTTTGTCTGCAAGACTGAAAATAGTCCTTCATTTAGGAGACAGTTTTCTACAAAGGTCGAGCATTATATTCCTTTCCTTAAAGGAAAATTGGAGAAAAAATTATTTACATGTGAAGAAAGGATAATAAAATGTTGTAGAACTCAGGTTGGAATTCAAAGCAAAACAAGCCAAAAAGTCAGAATGATTTTAAAAACCTCAGGTAATAGAAATCAAAGGAACTCAATGAAAGCTAAGATGAGGAAGCACATTAAAACATTCTGTGTGAATATTCCAGCAAACATGATGAAGGAAACAAAATTTCAGATGCAACTTAATTTGCTGCAACTGAATATCTCAATATATGAGTGACCACAAGAGAAGAGAACATTTTCCCTTTAATTATAGGGTCATCACAACTTTGGATTTCATTAAATCTCTAGAAGAAGATACCCTTGGCAAGTTTTCATTAAATTGTACTCTGCAAATCAGTATTCTTATTCTTCATACACTGTGTCTTCTTGCAGTTTTGTAAGAATGACTAAACCAAGAGTAAGAGTTTTTACATATGCAAATCTCAAAAGTCCAGGAGATCACACAATAGCACTAATATAAGAAAAGAAGAGGCAGCTGGGACGAAAAACATTGTACTTCCTAACAGTGTAATGCAGCATAATTTACAAATATTCTGAGTGCAGAATGAGCTCTACAATTAAGAACACCCATGGTGCAAATCTTGGGGTGAAGGAGGATGAACCCAGGAAATGTAGTCCCATAAAGTGAATAATACCTATTCCCACCAAGTAGGATGACTGGACATTGCACCCCAGCCAATTCTGCAATCTGCATGAAAGTTGTAGGTAGGCACTGCAGCTCTGAGAAGCTTTGAGTTTTGGCTGGAACAGGCAGGGGTTTGTCTTCAGGACCAGAGAATGTGAAAAACTCACAGGCAGAGAGAGCAACCCGTCCGTATCTTTAACAAGTCTGCTTTCAGTGCAGAAAAAATGCACCCAAGAAGTGCCCATTCCTGTCCATGACTATAAGGAAACATAGAGTGCCTGGCTGGTACACAGAACATTGACAGCATTGCCACAGGAGCCCCTATCAAATGTCCATGGAGACATGACCTTCACAGGCATCAACAGTTCCTATTCATTATTCAAAGAGACTGCACACTGTCTGTCAGATGAAGGAGCCGAGTAAGCTTTAATGAGGTTTTTGGGCAGAGAATCTACAAGAAACAGAACTTTTTCAGGAAGAGTGGGAGGATAAGTATACATTTTAAATAGTAACAAATGAGGAAATGAGTCTCATATGTCATGCTAACTGTGAACTCAGCCATTGAAGAATTCTAAAAAAAGTCAGTTCTCTTCCTGACAATGAAGAGTCTCAAAAACACTTTGAAATGGCAAATCCAGATATAACAAACATTAAGAAGTATGGAGTTGGCTTATACACTCAATTGAATTGATCAGAACTTATCCCAGACCTTTCACACTATAGGAATTAATCCAAGAGCTTCAAAAACGGAGCAGAGCTTTTATGTGTCTTCTTACAGAATTCTAGCACAAAATAAAATCATTATTATACTTTATATTTGTTTAAAGGGAAAAGTATACGAAAAAACCCCCCAAACATAGGAAAATATAGAAATGCTATGTACAGATGTATTACATCATCTCAGAATATTGTCTGAGAGTGATAGAATGCACTCATAAAATGTTTCGAAACCTTCCATGGTAAATTACTTCAACAAATTGTCTTCAAAGTGAAGGAAATATTACAGCTAAACAATGATAGAGAGGAGATAGAAATTGTCAGTATATAAACAGAAATTAAGCTAAAAGCCAGATTAAATAACTTAGCCCATTAATTCTTTTACATATATATGTGTATATATATGTATATATGTATATATGTATATATATATATATATATGGAATACTTAATAAATGAAATTTACTAATCTGAAGTAATCCTAAATAGATAGTAGAGGTAAAGGATGAAGACTCCTGCTCTAGGGAGCTGCAAATTAGAAGCATCTCTACTCATAGGTTATTGCTGGAGCATTGAACATTCCCAACAGGAAAAGAAAACTGCTGTTACCGTAATGACCTTGCTCAGTACTTTTTGGAGAAGTTCTAGCTCACACCGAAGAGACATTGCTTCAAAACATGTACAACCCCAGTGCATATAAACCAGGTAAGCACACTTCTCTGACTATGGTAGAACTTTATTCAGCATATTGAGTGATGAAATACTGCAAATGCACCTATATATATGAAATAATGACACAGCCAGATCCTGAAAAAAAATTCAGTAAGATAGTAACATGGAGGTGAGACAATATTAAGAATGTAAAGAAATCCATATGGTACTGCCAGGAGAAACTAGCTGAAATGTTCCATCAAAGGGTCCAAAGACCAGGAATGGACTCCACAGCACACTGCCAGGAAAGGATCACAGGTTCTGCTGCACCCAGACCAGAAGATGGATCATACACTGTGAAGATCTGCTTCCATGTTCAGGACCAGGAGGTCTGCGCAATGTCCTCTGCAACCTATAAGGCCTCTTAGCACAACCCTATGAACAAGAAACAGACCCTTTGATTTCAAAATTGGTGTTTTTCTAACATAAGAAAGATCCTCTGTGGGAAGGACTATGTCTATGATTGCTCTGCTGTAATAAACACAAGCTATTTTGAGCTATTGACTGCATAAACCCATTGGATTATATCTGTATTTTTGAAGAAAATACAGACAATAATCTTAGGTAACACAATGTTTTGGCAAAGTTCATTTTAGTTCTCCATGTGCAAAATGAGTTCTTTTTTGAGAGATCAATTTAAGTAAAAGAGTAAAAAATAATAAATACTCCTGTGATTTAACTGCAGGATGATAGCTACAACCCTGTAATTAATCTACCTAATGAATAGGAGATATAGTTTTACCACTCAGAGACACAGATTTATTGGTGTAGCAAAACTTTTTTCTACACACCTCAACTTTCATGACTTAAGCTTTGGTATATAGCCCAAAATACATGTGCCATTGCCAATATAGTGATGTAGAGGTCACAGAGAGATCATAATATCATCTAGTGTAGAGGATCAAGCCAAAGAGGATGCTTACCTTATGAACAAGATTCTTCTTTACAAGTATTTCAGGGAAGGTGTCAAATGTATCTTTCATATTTGCCTCTTAAAAAAGCAGATCAGAAATCAGTGTCTCTCAAAAGACCACGCTTAATAGTTTACCACTTAAAAAACTGGCTGAAACAATTTTCAGTTGATTGAGGTTACTTTGTGGAAAATGACAGCAGGCTTTCTCATACTCCAAGGATGAATTGCATTTTTCTGCTTTCTGCACTGATGACTGCTCGATGACCCATTACCTTGCTGTTGTCCATTCTGGCAATGTCCCATCCACTTCCTAGCTCCTCAAGTAGGGACAGACAATAAGGTGAGTCAGTGATGCTTTAACAGGTAGTTTGCTCCCTCATGATAAGTACCAGAACAAAAAATGTAGAAGTATTTCATTGCTCTCACATGTACAAATACACTGGTACTAAACTAGGGACCACTGTTTCAATCTAATTTTTGTTGCCCGGGATGAATGGAATTTAGCCTACAGTATTTTAGGGAAAATAAACTGAAAACTGTCTCTACACACATAATCCTAATTAAACAAATTAGTAGCTATGTATTCAGATCAGCAGGGAAACTATTTTGTGTTATTTCTCATGCTTGTGTATGACAAGATAAAAGTACGAGTTTTAGGGCACTAGGGTCTGAGACATTTGAGGAGGGTATTTAAATTAAGAAGAGAGCAGACTAGCAGTTGCCAGATGGGGGTTCATCTAGAGAAACATTGTCACTGATGACATCTGGATTGAGATAGAAAGCTAAAAAGTTGTGTAATGGACAATTCTTATTAGTTTATCTCCAGAGGAAGTGTCTTCCTGACCCTAATAGGAAGTGTCTTTCACCCTGGAACATTGTTTTATAACTTTTTGCATATAATTTTCTATTCAAGGCAGCAGCAGAAATTCTTATTCAACTCCTGCTAAAACACATGCTTGACTAATGAGTTCTGAAAGTCTGTGTGCTTTTGGAGAGATATATTTCATCAGTTTGAGGGGTATTGCCATTTTAACCTCACCAGGAACTTCCTCGAGCTCATTCTTTTGCAGAACCTAAGGAAAGTTTTGCTTATACCTACTGTATCATCCCTTGTTTGTTCCTGCACAGCATCTAATAGCCTGACCTTTCTGTCTCTGCCTCACACAGCAGCCTATTTTTGTTCCTTCCTCTAAACCCTTTCCTGCTGTATTCATATTTCAGAGAGGATCTGACCTCAACACAGTGACTCCAGATATACCACTTTCCAACAAGGTTTTCTAAAATTCTACTGGATATAGTCTCACTTTCCACTAACATGAAATTCCTTGGCAGACTGTCTACAGGCAACAAACATTTCCTGGAAAAGTCAAAAAGTGGTCCAAGAGATGTGTGCAAGTCTCTAAAATGGTTCTCTGCCTAACATCCCACAAGTTTCATCTTGCAGATATTTGGGGGTTTCTCTCATGATATGCACAAATCTATTCCAAGTAAGGCACTGAAAGATTCTGCAAAAAATGTAGTATTTAATATGGTCCACATTAGCCTTTGGTATTTCCCAAATAGTCCCAAATCTTTTTGACATACCTTGCATTAAATGCCCCCACAGTATGAAATGTTACAACACCTAATACTAGAATAAACAGAAATTCTTCACCTACTGTACATCAAAATTCTTTACTGGGAATATGGAAATTCTTCCTCTACTGAAAGCCAATTACTTTAGTAGGACTCAGCCCTGAGCACAGGACCTAAAATCTCAAACACCCTATGAATTGTAGGAGGTTGTGAGGCTAGAGGAATCTTACTGCTTCTCATAAAAATCCTTGAAGATATAAGATGCCATCACGGAAAATATAAATATGCCTTAAACAATTGGAACAGGACCTTAGATAGGCAAAATAATCTTATCCTGTGTGCACAGACCGATCTCTCTAGACTGATTTCCTTATCTTGCAGTCAGACTGTTCTCTCTGTAGCAGTCAGTCATACCTTTCAGTGGGCTCTCTGTCCAGACACACAAAAGTACTGAAGGAGGAGCTCTGTAAAATCCATGTTCTGTTAGGCAAAAACTGTTGGAACTGTGTCCCCCAATAAGGAGAATTCTCTTTCAAGTACCTTGGGTTATAATGGTTAATGAACATGCCATTGTGCCAGCTGCAGAAAATAAATAAAAGACAATAATCTTAAATTGAAGAGTTAAACTAGTGAAAGTGCCGAGGAGCTGAATCCCCACAGATATACACAGAAGGCAACAACAACAACAAAAATCTATGCATTGCATCACTCTGTATCTTCCATGACTAAGTGCCAGTGGAAAGGAAGATTGTATGAGACTTTTACGTCTGACAACAGACAATTTGGGCAGAGTTGTTCTATATTCATTTTCACCTAGAGTCAGAGGGAAGTCAAAAACATGGAAAAGGAAAAAAAAAACCTTTTGTGGGCTGCACTATACTGAAAATAAAATAGAAAAATAGTGTCTAAATCAAAGGTATGAAAAATAATACCAAACTGAAAGGATCTGTGACTGATCTAAGAATGAAGATCCAGTATCTTGGATGAAAAAAGGATAAAGAGTTAACCAAGGCTTCAATGACAGGCCACACTGTGACTAGAATCTAAAATGGGGAAAAATCATATAATTTGCATGCCCTTTACCAGGAAAACCAAAATTAACATTTCCCCACACATCTCAAATTTTGCATGAAACAAATTGCTCACTCCAGAATAAATGTTACTGTATAAAGATCATGCTTGAATGTCCTCAGCAACATGAAACCCCAAAACATTACATGAAAAAAGGTCTGAAGCAAACTTTTTTCTTTTGAAATGGCATTCATTTGACAAGTGACATTCATGTTTCATTCACTTCAGTTACTGGTATGAAGAACAGACTTACACCTAAATTTAAAAGTTGATGAAAGACAAAGGAGAGGGGGAGAATTAATTAAGAGACATTATAATACTGATGAAGCTCCTATATTTTTTAAATTCCTTTGTCTGTATTTTAATAAATGGTAAGAATATTGAAGTACTTACAACAGAAAGAAAATAGTTGTGAAGAGAATATGTACAAGATGGCTGCTGTTTCTTATGGACTTGATGACTCTTTCTCAGACAAAAGTTTCAAATCACAGCTTTGCCCACAGAGAACTTCACTATATCTTGGGTTTCATCTTTCCAAGGGATAATCTGATCTGCAAACATGGACAGGTATTTTTTGCACAATAGAGAGTGAGACAGTTGTGGAACTTCCCTAGCATAACACAGAGGTTAAGAGTTCTCTACTGAGGCAAGAGGGTTATGCTATGCAAATTGTATCCCTGGACTCTTCTCATCTGCCAGGGCCTTTGGAGTGGTGCTCATCTACCCTGGAATAAATCAAGAGTGATTCCTACAAGATCAAAGACAATGAAGAAGAAACATAGTTTGTTCTTTTTTATACCATCAGCTAAATTTCCAGCTGTGTGACCCTTGTTTCCAAAGACAGATCCAAGAATTCTAGGGCTGTTATTATGTGGAAAGTTAGCATACAAGAAATCTGCTTGAGTTACCACCACTGAACATATCCATTGCTTGCATTCAAAGAATGCTGAAGTGAAAAAATATCTAATAGAAGCTCAGATTGTTTGTTTATATTATTTTTTGTTTATTATTCTTAATACTTTATTAGGATCCATTTGTCAGTTGTCTATTTGTAAAAACATGCAAAGATAAACAGAAGCTGTACACTTCTACAGTGAAGACTCAGTGGAGTCTTTTAGTTTGCACGGAAGCGTCTGCAGTAGTCTTCCAAATCAGACACAGACAAGGTTTAACTACCTACTGTCTCTGCTTGAAATGCATGGAAAGATTACAGGCTGCTTGGGAGAAAATTTAAAGCAGAATAAAATAGTTTACAGAGATAAAACAAAATCAGCTGGAACCAAAGAGATGCTCCAAGGTAAACAGAAGGATTTCACTTTGTTAAGCAATTTTTCCTGGCAAGTACCATAGCAGGTACCTATGTTTTCTGCTCATGCCTCAAATACATTAATGTTCATCACCAACTACAGCAACATACAAGCTGGACAAAACCTTGGCTGCAGCCTTTCAAGGGATAGTTTTTCCTTACAGATGAACAAAAGGTAATTTAATTTCTTGATAGGCTACTTCTTGTTACAATCATTTTGCACATAAAAAAAATAAAACAGCAGATGTAGATGAAAAGGCATAGTAGATCAGACCAAAGAGCAGTTCTTTGTAAAAGCCTGGCTGTAGCCCTGCCACCAGCAGTGGCCAACAGCAATACAATGGGCAGCTGCACAGAAACACTTACCAATATTTTCCCATCCTTTAGAAATTTGTATCTCAAAGAGCCCTAGGCCAGGGGTGGTGTCTCTTTTTAATAGCCCTTCATGGCAAGGTTATTCCTGTTTTTCATCCTGCCGTGCTGCAAACTTTTCTGCAGTCAATGCAGTTGCATTACTCAAGTGACCAACTAAGTATTTCAGTTTGCTGAAAAGTTGTGTGTACATTAACCTGTACTATTCTTCCCAAATGAACAGAGACCACATAAAACCAAGATTTTTTTTCCAAGGGGCTAAAACAAATTCACTTACAATACATGATGATTAAAAAGGAGGAAACTACAATTCCAATAAAAATAGGGACAGTTTCTACTGCTTGTAGCACTGAGCTACCTTAGCTATATCTTGTCCAAGGGATGATACAGTAGGTATAAGCAAAACTTTCCTTAGGTTCTGCAAAAGAATGAGCTCGAGGAAGTTCCTGGTGAGGTTAAAATGGCAATACCCCTCAAACTGATGAAATATAGTTCTCCAAAAGCACAAGAACCAATTGCCAGTTGCTTGACACTGTAACACCTCTGAGACACCTCAGCAACCATGACTTGAGCTTTTCACTGCACAGATATTCTGCACAGTTCTTTGTACTCATCCTGGTTTGAAGATTTTTCAATGGCTTCATTATTCAGAAGCTAGTGAAATATACTTGATTTCCACTGTCTTGGAGTGTTTAGGTGTGAATCCATTTGTCTAAACACACAGATTATGCTTTCACATCATCTGAATCCTTCATTTGGAAGAAAAATACTTGAAATAAATATGAGAGGAACCTCCAAGCCACCATGAAGAACTTAAGTTCTTCTGGAAACCACAAAGTATGTTGGCAACGTGCTAAATATTCAGACTTCTTCGGGAAAAACCAACAAACCAAAAAAAAAAAAACCAAACCAGGAATATCTGAATGAAGAAACTAATTGGTATTCCCTGAGCACATTGAACTCAGGCTGTTATCTTGCCAGACAAGGACTTGCACCGCAAGGTCTTTTATCGAACAAGCTTGAAATACACTCTTATGTGAAGAGGTTGATGAAAACTTTCTTCAACTTCTTTGTTTTCAAGCACAACATGAGTCTGCTATTTCAAAGGGCTGGGGGGGGAAAAAGGAGTCACAGCACAACCCTCAAATCCAGCATTTCAGAATGAGATAATGGAAATCTTGTGCTTCTTAGAACTCCTCAATATAGGGGTATAGCTGCTCAAATAGGACAGGTAACTTCCCCTCTACTCAACTAGGTCAAAAAGTCCCAAGCACAATCAGTCCCTCCTAAACTCTGCCAGATACAGCTCTTCACCAAAAGAAATAAATTCACATTTGACTCTCAGTGGTCCATAAGATAAAGCTACTATTTATCCCAAGAGCAAATCTCCCGTAAAAATCTTAAATTGCGTAAGAAATTCCTGAATATTCAAGATGGATAAAGGTTCTAAATAAAAGTAGTTCAGTAACCTATCCACTTAAATTCTGCACCTGAGTTTTCTAAGACTTTGTTTCCATACAATGAAGCTTTTAATGTCTAACTTTCCACCACAGTTTGAAAAGGAGGGCTACAAAACTTCCAACCAGCAGCAAGCAGAAGCACAAACTCAAAACATGCTTCTGGTAAACAATTTGATTACAACCAGGGCTGGCTGATTATTCAGCTTTATTTATCACAAGCTGACTGTTAACTAGGAGATCACTAAAGACAGTTCAGAAATACCTGAATTTATAAAGCCAAAACAAACATCAGTGTTTTCTAAAAGTGACGAGGATAATAAATATTGCTTTGTTGGTGTCTACAACCACTGTTTAAAATATCACTTCAAGGCAAAAAATAGTATGAAAACATAGCTTTAATTCATGATGGGAAAATCACAGTTCAACTAAGTGGCTGGTTTCAACAAATAAAGATTTGCAAGGTACAAAATAATTAGTTGCAAGAATGCCAAGGTGAACATAATTGTGAGGCATATTTCACTGTTCGTGTTTTAGTTCTTTGACTTGAGTTTGAAAAGTAATATTGTAACAAGTAGGTTTGCACCATATGTTTTATCCATTTTAATAAAGTAAGATAAATTAACTTGAGTTCTAAACCATGTATTTCATCTTTGTGTGTATGGATTTTGCTTTTCCTGTTGGCAAATGAACATATCAGAAAAACAAATGTCACACAATTAGGTTGCCCTGTCATATGTGCTCCAGTGAATGCTTTTTCCAGTGAATGCTTTTAAATCATTTTAAATGCATTTAAATAATGGCCACTAAGATTAAAAATTTTGGACTTATTAATTTTTTTTAAAGACTTTGGTTCGGTTTAGTGCTCAAACATCTTAAGTGCACATTTCCATACCCGTTCTTGTTATTCAACACCAGTTCTAAAAGTAATCCCATTGAAAACAAGGGAATTTCTTCCAGAAAATGAAATTATTCAGTAGGAGGGAAATGGCAGATTCCAACTAACCTCTGAATTTAAGAAACTGCAATTTCCCGCAAATTCCTGAATCTGTGTTGGAGTTACTTCTATAATGGGGAGTTGAATAGTTGAATTTTATTGCCTCTGATGGAATTAGTATTTTTATCCATTTAATCCTCCCCTTTTTTTTTGGTACCATAATTCTAAAGTTTCACCTGTTTCAATCCTGTCATAGAATCATTGAGTTCATCATCCACATTCTGAAAAGCAGGTAAAGAAGACAATGAGTTGTGGATTTGTGTCCATCAGCATTTTGAGAAAAGCATGGTAAAATATATCATACAATACTAATTCTATAACAAGTGTCAAAGAACAGTTATAAACATGAATAAACATTTTATTATATGCCGTTGTTCAATGTTTTTTGAGTTCTACTAATTCACCAAATTGTGTAAAAACACAGCTGATCATATCAATTAAATCTGAGATTCCCTTTTCCCCACAAACACATATTTTACCATTGAAGTGAATCATGCCTAGCATTAAACTACTGTCAGCAAACCTTTATTTTGGTAAAACATTTTGATACTAAAGTTGGATTTTTTTATGGTTCAAAACCTTTCATACAAATCAGAAACCAGCAAATAGCTTATACTGATTGGCAGCCTCTTTGAAAGCTATCTGGACAAATAAAAGAATGGTATGCAGCTCAGGTGAAGACACAGTATACCCGATGACACAGAGGAATCAGCAACTCAAATTTGTGATAATAAAATTTTCTGCAATTTTTTTTGTCAACACATCAAAATTAAACCTCATTCACCGAGCTATTATCTATAGCAAGCTTACTTTAAGGGAGTTATAGTCATACGTTAGTCACTTGTTTTTGAAAATAAGCACCAGCTGTATTTCTTTAATAGTTGTGTATTACACTGACACTATTTGTCTGGTAGAAGGCAGCAGTGCTGCTGAACTCGTGTCTTTCATAGCCCACAGTCCACTCAAACTGCTCTCCTTGTGGCCTGTGAGACCTGAGTAAGTGCTCCTACTTGTGTTTTCAGATGAAGTTTAGGTGACGAACCTGTTTGTGGAGACACTGTAAAGTCTGACTGCAGGTCTGCTGATCTACATCTGGCTACCACAGCCCTTAGAGGCTCAGGAAGCTGTGAGAGCAGCAGAGCTGCTGCTACTGAGAGAGGTCACCATTCTCCCTCCTGGCAGAGGTGCTGCAGGTGACTATAAATTCAGCTGTGAAAAAAGTGTGAAAATGGGTCGTTCGCTATGGGGGTGCATGTTGTTTGTGAGAAACTTGCTGAACCCTCCAACTTAAGCCACATTACTTTAACTTTAGAACTGGAGGTTTTCCCCATTTAACTGTTGAATGCTTCACAGAATAGTTTTGTTTCAAAGGGGTCTCTAAACTTCTAGTCCACTCCCCCTGCAATGAGAAGGGACTTCTTCAACTAGATCAGGCTTATTAGAGCTCCATACAACCTAGACTTAAATGTTTCCAGCAATGGGGCACCTTGCAAGGATGGAGAGAATTGGAGAATTGGATCAAGTGATGTAGGTCTTAAAACTATCATGAGTTGCTCAGTTCTGCTCCCAGCACCAGATTGCTACATGTTTTGCTGGACAAATGCAACTTAATGCAAACCTGAAATAATGACTGTTGTAGCACCAATTCTTCACAGTTGTCTGGAGATAATAACTTGGTTTGACTGAAAAAGTGAGAGCCAGTGAAGGAGGGCATTACGAGACAGTCTTGACTGTATGTTAAGAGGGTACTCTGCAACACATTTTTGTATTTGTCTCCTCACCTATCCTCTGCTGGATTTAGCTACAATATCAATTTCACAAATGTTCATCATTAGCACTCGAATGTGTATCTGGTACATTACTGTAAAGAAATTCTGTCTTGAATGAGTCCTTCTGGGAAGTTCAGCAGTGGATGAAAGGAAGAGCATTTAGTCAATTGTCTGAAGTACCTGAGAACCATATAGGAAACTTAGATTTGTTAATAATTTGAATCTAGTTTAATTTTGCTTTAGAAAAATCCATTTATTCACAAGCCCCTAAAGAGAGACAAAAAGGTCCTTATACTGGTTCCCTGATGCCTTCCACACACTTTTAAAATTATTCAGAATGATTTCTAGGTGACTTTAACTGGGTTTCCAGCAGCAAGTGGAATTTCATATACACTTATACATTTGTGAGCTAGAAAGGAAGGAAGTAGGTGAAGGACTGTGCTGTGCATTGCAAACTTACCACCAGCACCAGCATTTGGATGGGGAGAAGAGCCCTAAACACTCTCATCTATCCCCTGTCCCAGCTCTGTGTCTGTACCCATGCACCCAAAACACAACACAGATTTCTTGATTTTACCTGCAAGGGAAGCCTGGGGGAAGCACCCCTGGGAAGCCAGGAGAAGGAATGAAGGATGCTCCCTCCCAGGGCTCTCAGCAGTAGGGCACGTACAATTGGTGCTGCATCATCAGTTCAAACTGTACAGTCTGACACAAAGCCAGGATCTGTGGCTGCCCTGATGGGGTGCCCATGGCCACTGCTGTTCTTGGCCCCACTGCCACTAGTGAATGGTGCCTGACAAAAGGAACTGTGGAAACCCTTTGCTGCATTCCACCACAACTGCCGGCCAGTTCTGGAAAGCAGTACTGCAACTGGAACAAGGCAGGAAAATCAGTGATCTTCCGAAAGCTGCAATGGCAAAAATCTCCAGTTTATGCCCCTGAATGGTACGACCCACTAATGCTGTGCGGTGGCATTTGTTCAGCCCTGACTCATAGACAGAAGAATGCCACTGAATGAATCACCAGCAGTATTTTCCGCAGTATCTAACGAGGTAGCTCATCCAAATATCGATCAGTCTCAAGTCTCTCTAGTCTTTGAGATCTGAGATATCACAGTCTAGTATGCTATTCACCATTAAAACTCTGCATTTGGGAAAGGGGGCCTATAGTGAGAAACCAGGCAATGACCAAACATTGGTTGGTGCATCCTTTGTTGATAGGAGCTACCTTCTGCCTTCTGTGAAGCTATCAAAATTATATGAACACTGTGGAAATGCAGGAGAAATAGGAACTCGGTAAGTTAATAACAGAGCTTTAAGGCAAATTAGCAAAACCACTTTATAAAACATCTCATTCGGTTTGGTCCACTGCTGCAGGTCATTAAGCCAAACACTCTAGTAAAATAATTTTGATCCATAATGGCTGAAATGACAAACATTAAGCAAAGGATAATCGCAAATTAGCATTCAGGACATCAGCTGAACATTGCAGGTGCTGGGGAAAGATAGTTCCTCTCTGCACAAGTGCCTGGAAAAGCACATTTCTTCACCTTTCATCTCTGATGCTGGATACTACTTGGGCAGCAGGCAGAGCTTGGGCAGCTGGCAGGGGACACCTCAGGTGCCCACGGTCCTGCCCTGCTCAACCTCCACCCTTTGAGTTTCACTGTGATAATGGCTGTACAGGAAAGAGGCAGCCTTTCCTACCCTTCATTCCACCCAGCAAGAGCCCAGCCTGGGCAAGCCCATCCCCATGACATGAGTCGCATGTTACAGATATTACTACTGCAGAAACCACACTAAACAATGGAGAAGGAGCCTTACAAGAAGCGGTGCAAGTGCATCAGTGAGGTGGCTTTGGTGCCCAGTATCTGCACAAAACACACCTCCGCCATCCCAAGTGACTACCATAACTGATGGAACCCAAAGTCATGGACTACGTGAACTCAAAGGACATTTAATGGACATTTTGCAAGGGTGGTCCATCGACTAACAGAATAACATCTGTGTATTACATCAAATTATGGGAAGAAGGGTTGTGGTTAGTGAAGTTGTATTGAATAGTGTGAGGCCTGGTCATGGTGTAAATAGCATGGAATAAGGGGTAGAATAGGTGCTGGGTGTGGCTGGGGTAGAGTTACATTTCTTCACAATGGCTGGTATGGGGCTATGTTTTGGAGTCGTGCTGAACACGGGGCTGATAATGTAGAGGTGTTTTTGTTATTTCTAAGTAGGGCTTGCTTGTGACCCCAGACGCCAGCACAGGCTAAGGTCAAGGCCCCGGTACGGCCGACCCCGACGCCACTGACCCCACTGACCCCATCGACCCCATCCCGCCCCCGCCGG
>VXBI01012737.1:199178-310730 GCA_013397375.1 Toxostoma redivivum
AGAGGCGGCGGAGCTGCGGCGGCCGGAGCGCAGGTACCTCGAGGGGGCGGGCAAAGGGGTGGGGGTAGCGCCGCCCCTGCCCGAGCTGCGCCATCGGGAACTCCCCCTGGCGCTCCGCCGCCTCGGCGCCGCTGCCCGCTGGCGGCGGAGCGCGGACCGTTAGCCGGGAGAGCCGCGGGGCCATGGCGGTGAGTAGGCGCTGATGGCGAACCGCCGCCTTCCCCTCCGCGGGGCGGCGAGAGGGGTGCGAGGGGACGGGGGCAGCGCCGCTGCCTGCCCCCGGTGCCTGAGGAGCGGCGCTTCCCGCCGGGGAGGACCGGGAGCCGACGCCTCCGACGGAGCCCCGCGAAAGAAACTTTCTGTCTGCCTCTCCTCCGTCGCTCGGAGGTGCCTCTGCCGGCCGGGGCGCGGGGATCCGCCCGCTGTCAGCGCCGGGCTGCGGCGCGGCGGCCGCGGGAAGAGGCGGTGGTTGAGCCGGAGAGAGAAGCAGATGCGGAGCGCGACCAGAACAGCTGAGCCGGCTGTGACAGGCGGGGAGGAGAAGGCAGTGGTGGTGTTGGACAACGCTTTCTCGTTGTTGCTGTTGTTGTTGTCATTGTTGTTGTTGCTCTCCGCCTAAGCCATAAAGGTTCCCTCGTAACGCCCAGCAAAAGGGATTGAACTTCTCTGTGTAGGTAAAATAGTCTTCCCGAAAACACGGTAATCATCTTGCCCACTCCTAGCAGAGGCATTATTCTTTCAGCCAGATATACTCCCGATTCCCCCCTCCCTGAGTATCGCCCAACCTAAACAGAAACTTTTCTTTGCTTCCAGGCTACTTAGAAAGTGAAACCAACTAAAAGCAAAAATGAAACTTTCAGCTGATTTTTATTGTGCGAAGTAAAGAAAATAAGCAGCAGAAACAAGAGGAAAATACATTTGGTAGGAGAAAATGTTATAAATGGCACCTCAAGAGGTGTTAGTCATTTGTTTAACCCTGTCAAAGGCAATTTATTACTTACCTTGCATGTCAAGTGTTATTCTAGAACATTTTGCATTATGAAGTAATCCCTATGAAATGTTCTTTGTTTTTAGAATTTAAGTCTGCATTTGCTCAAATATGTACCTAATTAGAAACGCCTTAAATTTTCAAGAAGACTTAAAATCTTTAAGTTTTTTGCTGCTGAGTACTTGGCAGCTTCTGTCTTAGAAGCTGTAGGACCCAGTGCTGCTAAGCTTTCTACTTAAAAGAAGCTATTTTGTTGTTATGGCAATGGGAAACTTTCTGCTTTATGTGAATCTGCATCCTTAGATGTGTTTATTTTCTGTGTTGTGAAATAGTATGAGTCACAGCAAATCAGTGGTCCTTAAAATTCAGAGAGAGATTTTTTTCTGCCTCTGTTTTGTTTTTTTAAGGAAATGGTCTCAAATAATTATGAAATTTAATCACATGATGAATGGGGAAGTAGCAAGCTGTCAGGTAGAGAGAAAGCTATATCACATATGAAAGTCAGAAGTAGCTGAGTATCTCCAGCACTCAATGTTGGCAAATTGGATAGATTTCTTGACAGCCGGTGTTTCTACTAAGCATAAGGGAGCAGGAGGGGTGCTGGTCGAGTTTGAAAACACAACATTTAGTCCAGATTCACTCTGTGTACACAAGTCATCTTGACACACATGTATTGAATCTGGGAGTTGCTTGTGTAAACTACACCAGATTCATTTTTCTGGTGACTTTGGGGGAGAAAATTGATGTGCTGTATCAGTTCCACAGGGGCTCTGGACACTGATTTTTAGCAGATGAAGCCCTGGTTAAGAGAGACAAAGATCCTTGTCCTCAGAAAGGCCGGGAATGACTGATCTCTTGCTTAGATCGCTTGGTCAGGGGGTGAGCAATCGGCTTTGAGCAGAGTCACAGGCTGACCACTGTAGATGATAATATTAAACAGAATTAGGTGAGTGTCTCAGTTTTCTTGGTTGTTTTTTTTTTTTTTTTTTTCAGGACAAATGGAGCTCTTCTGAGGCTTTTTGCTGTATGACAAGCTTTAGGTGTATGAGTTGCATGAGGATCAGGTCATTACACCCAGCACTAAAGTTACCTGATTTCAGTCCATTAATGTGATGTTCTGCCTTTTTCAATTTGGAGTTTCTACTAGTTTGTGAACTTAAAACTCAAAAGCTTTAGATTTTTATAGGCAGTGATGTAATGGAGCTGCAGAAACTTGAATTATGATTTGGACTAATAACTCATTTGCTTTGGGCTGTGAGTCCTGTGGATCTTAGGATGCTTTTCTTTGTTAACCTTTGCCTTGTGGCCATTTAATTTTACTTGAATTTGGACCTCCATCTGCTATCTCAGTATTACACTGATGATAATTTTGGCTGAAGATCTCAAAGAGATCCTTTAGAATTGTTATTGCAACTTTAACTGCTTAACTGAGTATGTTTCTGCAGTGTTCTGTCTTAGGACTTGAGAAAAACTCTTAAAGCCTGACTTCAGAAGTTCAGTTTTTCATCCTTGTCAGTACTTTCTCATTGATGGTTTTAACATCTAAATGCTTTTAGACAATGCCACAATTTCCCTTGCTTGGCAGGTCACTTCTGCAGTAGTACATGCTGTTGTACATGTGTTGGTCTCTAGAAATACTGAATGCTGGGAAGGTGTTAAGTGCTGATGTTCTGATTGTCTGTTGATGCCTCTGTCAGTGGCAGATCCTGTAACCCAGCCTCATCCCCTTTTTTCGGTTGAAGTGGCAAACATGCAGTCTTGTTGATTCCCAGACAGACAGATACCAGAGAAGACAGTTTTTGTGAGGATGCAGGCATACTTCCTAGACAGTATTGTCTGCATCCATTGATATTCCTTGTCAGTGCCTTCTGGAACCCCAGGAATTCTTATCTTCCTCTAGCAATATCTTTTTATGACCTCCAGTGTCTAATCTGGGATTTCTAGTTCAATCTCTGCTAAAATATCTACAAATAATGTCATGTTCCATCAGTGCATTTCTATTATCTAGAATATTAATTGTATTCTCTCTGTTATAGGTGTCAATAACACTTCTATATTTTATCATTGATTTCTTTGAGACTGTTGGCTTGGAGAAATTCCCAGGCAATTTGTAGTAAAATTCAACTTCACTGCAATTTAGAGTGCCTGAGTTGAATTGAGAGCTGATGTTTTTCCTGTAGGACCAGATATCAGTGAAAATGGATTTGACTTGGACTGTCAAGTCTTTAGTTTAACTAAAAGTTACTGTCTGTATCTCAGGAAAGCGATAATAGTTTGGAATGAGTACACTGCTGCTTTTTCTGTTCAGCAAACATGAACAATGTTTATTTTGCTCATGGGGACAATGTTTCCTGAGCTACAGAAATGACTGGATTTTTGCTTGTTCTTTGCCATATGCAGTAAACTTTGAGCTTCCTTAATGCTGATGTTCACTTGATGTCAATAGAAAAACACTATCAGCTTTTTTCTTAATCTTGTCTATTCATGAAGTTTAATGGTTGTGTTTATGTCCAGTAGTATTTTGGATTATCATCCTCAGGTCTGTATTTTATAGGGCTGATGAGGTAGCAGGATGTTTAGGAAACGTCTGTAAAACTTAATACTATTACATGTTTCTTGTAGGTTGTCACCTTTAATTGTTCCAAATAATTTACATTTCGTTTCAGATGGAACAAATATTTTTGAAGTCATTTTGTTTGCCCCCTAGAAATCTGGTCCTATTCCAGCTGCTGACACACTCTTGAGCCTGTAACTACTGAAAATCTGCAGACTTTTTGCTAACTTGTCATAGATGACTTTAATGAAATGTAAAATAAAATAGTATTTGCTATGCTCTTTTGTCAGTAATGAAATAGAATTTTTAGCTGTTCCTTCCATGGTGTACTCTTAATGTACTCACTTGTTAGATTATGCAACTTTTCTTGGTTGTATGGATAATCTGTTTTTGTTACAACACATGCTGCAAAAACTGTTGGTCTTTGCTTTGATGGCACAGTTGTGTAGAGGGCTGTGTTATTACTCTTCTTGGATGTATTGGTTTAGAAAGCTTTTGTATTCAGAATTGCAGCACCTCAGGAAAGAAATATCCTTTTATTTTCTAAATACTTTTTTAAAGCCTTAGCACCATGCTCATTAGTGATGTCTTCACAGTACATTTCAAACTGAGTTAGACTGGACATGCTTAGCCCTCTTTGTTCATGGCTCCAAGTAAACTTTCACTGTTTGTCTAGGCAAGCACATTTGTTGGCCTCAGTCCCACTAGGCCTACCAATATATTTACTAGTAGTTTGCTTAACAGAACTTACATTTTTGTCTCCTTTTAAGTTTTTACTTTTTCAGGATATATGGACCTTCTGCTCATTCTGTAGTGCAGTCAAAACATCACTTAGGTTAACATTGGTATCCTCTCTTTCAGTTTAGTATGTTGGGCATCAAGCACCACCCCAGCAGCAATTCACAGAAGTTAAACAGGAGCCCTGAATATGCCTATGGTGTACCTCCCCCCAGATTTGCTGCCAGAGTTGTGCCAAAGCATTTAGGACAGATGAAAAGATACGCAACAAAATTCTGCATTTATAGACAGTAGAAAATATATTATATATTAAATTACTTGGGGCATAACAAGTTGTCAAAAATTAAATTATCTGCAAGTTTGCAATCCCAAATGTCTTCAACAAGGTCCAGAAGGATTTATACTGTGACAGGTATGGATAGGTAGTAACTTTATTCTGTAACTGAAGGTGAAAAGGAATATGCAGGGCGTAAATGTTAATTTTACCTTCTGCATAACTGTTCTTTCTAAATCTGCTCTGGGTTTTTTTGTACCTTGGTTGAATTTAAGTCTGCAAATCTCAGTTCTTATTTACTTTTGATTTTTTTAATAACTTGAAATGAAGATGAACTTAACAAACCTTGAACTTTACTGTCACCTGCAGTAAAAAGTAAAAACTCTGTAGTTCGTAAGTGTAAATACTCCCTTGTAAATGGGGTTGAGTTTCCCCAGTGTATAGACCCAATGTCTGTGGTATACAGGATCCTACAAGCATGGGCCACTGCCCAGCTATTTTCTCATTTCCCCTCACTAACGTAGCATAGTCCATACCAGATCTTATTCCTGTGATTATAAAAGAAATCCTTTTTCTCTAACTTCTAGTTTTTAAACTGCAAGGTTTTGGTTTCTGTAGATTGTTCTTTTAACTATAAGAACTATCTACTGGATAACTTCACAGAAGGAAATGTAGACAACAGAATAGCAAGTGGAGTAATTTTACTTTGTGGAAGAACACATTTTAGGTAGGGGTAGCAAATGAAGTAGTAATGATCTGCAAAAAATGTGCAGGTAGCTGGAAACTAATCTGTAAGCAAAAATTAAATGGATGAGATGGTTCAGCACAAACTTTGGTGACTTGCAATGTCTTGCCAATTAGAGAGAGCTGTGACTATAACTATGCAGTAATATTTCAAAATATATATTGATAGACTGTTGAGACTTTCTACAGTAAGAGTAAATGTCATAAAACACAAGAGTTGCCATGCCTCTGCAAATCCTGTAGAGTCTATTAAAAATGTAAATTGGGAGGACGACACTGTAAGGCAAGTATTTACCCATTTAGTCTGGTATGAAAATGGATTGAAGATGTTGAAATGAAGTACTAAGAAGTTAGGACAAAGAAAAGCTGTGGAAGTGAGCAGTGACTGTTGGCAATGATTAATCTTAGATGCAACTGAAATGTATTTTGTTTTAATTTGTTCGGGCTTGCTAATAGCTTGACTGCCCCCATTTAAGAATATTAGTTTACATGCACACTCTACTCAGTGGCAGCATTTCAATGGTGAGGAAAAGTTACCATAAATCAAGTAATAGATTTTAGAAGTACCCCAGTACATTTAAGTATGTACATCATGGCAATACAGCTCAAAACAAATCAGTTTCTGACTTTGTGACTGTATTGTTGTTAACAAATTGACAGCTATTCAGTGTTGCAACTTCATATGTAAAAGAAGAAGCTAAGATCAACTTTATCCTCTTGACTTGATTGGGCAATCAAACTAGTTAGTCCCATGGTGTTTTGATTAACTAAAACTTTTCTAGGAGGATGGTGTGGAACTTAAAAGAAGGGATTGCTAATATACCTGAGAATGCTGTTCTTGCATCTTAACCTTTTTTGCTATCACGGTCTGTAGCTTCATGAATGTGATGCATTGACACTGGCAGAAGCATTTCCTCTCTGTTTATTTCTACATTTAACATTCACTAGTGTATTTGCACATTTTTGTGTAAAGTCAATCAGGAAAGTTCTGTGTTAAAACTGATTTTTATTTGATTAATTTTAAACTGCATCTGTCCTACAGTTTAATTCACTTCGTTAACTGTTTGCTTGCAGTGGTGCAAGTGGAATCTGCTAGAATGATTTAGCAGAACTAACTTAGAGGAGTTTAAATTCTTGATAATAGAACACCCTTCAGATGTGTTTGTTAGCCCTCAAAAGACCATTTTTGGTGAATTTTTACTCTTGAAAAGTAGTTTTCATATGTCTGTCTTGATTTGTGATGTTCTGGGTTGTTGTCCTGTTCCTTATGGAAACAGAGATCTACAGCTTTTCCAAAAGAATCAGTGGAGAGAAATTTTAGGCTCTTAGGCATGTAGCCTCATTGATCCTACGTCACCTTGCATTTGGATAGCGCAGTTTTCATTTTTCAGAATGAGTAGGAAAAAGCTGTTTCATAAGAGTTCTTTAAAAGCTGCTTATTCTGCTTGAGTTATGCACTCTTTGTAGCTTCAACACCAGCAGCTGTTTCTGCAATAAATTTATCTCACTGACCAGTTACAGGCACTAATAAAAATATATCCATGTTTTTAGTTTGCCTTAAAGATATCATATGAAAAATTATTTTGGAAATCTCTTGTTGCTACTCACAGCCTCTGAGAAAAAAGAGTCAATGACAAATGAGGAAGTAGCTTGATTCTTGGCATTGAATTTACTTGTTTTCTCAAAAACTAAGCATGTTGTTGAACAGAAATGAAGGCAAAAGTAGCAGTTAAATGGGAAAGGCCAATTTGGGTTTGAAGCCATGTGATTTTCAGAAAACAAACTGAAGGAAATTCACTCCTGGCAGAAGCTTAGAAGAATCTAATTTTGCTGGTATAAAAGTAAAACTAGGAGGGTTTAAGGAAATACTTGAGAGTTACAAGAGTGTAAAACAAAACATAGTTTAGCTCAATGTAACATAAATAAAGTGGAATTCCATTGCAGATCTTTTACAAGTGCTGCAAAAAATACACTATGCAGTTCATTCTCCTCATTTCGTTTTGGGAATGACTCCCATGAGTATCTAAATGGAAGATTTCCTCCAAGGTAAAGGAGGTCACGGTATTGCACCCTGTGTGTGTCAGTGCATTGGATTAATGTACCTGCTAAAGAATAGGTATAGGTTTGCTGACAGTTTGCTCTTTGACTGTAAAATGCTATCAAATTAGTTCCAAATAAAATTAACGGATTCCGATTTCTGTTAGGTCTGCACTTAATAAAAGCTTAGACGACTTTGAAGGTGTAAGAGGGACAGGCAAATAGGTGGGAAGTACTAAATTCTTCATAGGCAACAGCTTCAAGTTACATGTACTTCATCCAGCTAAGGATTGTGGATGATTTGTTAATAATATAATAATAAAAACAGCATTTGAAACCAGAATGTGGTGTTTTGAAGTAGTTTTGGTTGCACTGGTTTTACTGTGTACAGTCAAGCGTTCAGCACTTGTGCTGGGCAAGCTGAGCTAGTAAGTGTCCATGAACATATTGTGACTTTATGGATGACTGGTTTATAACTGTCTAGTTTTTCCTCTATGAAGTCTTCACCTTCAAAAGTTTAGTTTCCTACATCAGCTACTATTAAAAACTTAGCCTCTTTGGCTCAGATTCAAAAACTGTTGGCCCATAAATACAAATGCATTAAACTTGAACAGCTAGGGAATTTCCAATTATCTACTAGGCATTCTTATATAGGTTATAGTACCCATGGCATGAATGCATGAACTGCATTTGAAACTGCTCCTAAATCATTGCATATGGAGCAGTTCCAGTACTCATTGTTGGAGTATGAAGGTAACCTGAAATAAGTATTAATTTATAGTACACTATAGTTCACTAAACTCCTACAATGCTAAGGTTTGCTGTTGCAAGGTTTGGCAATTCTTGCTCTGAGTAGATCAGGTGGTGACTATTGAGTGTGTGTCACATCTGGTAACTGGCTGTTGACATGCAACTTGCATTTGCTCAGCAGTCAGTGTTTCCTTCATAAGAGTACTGCATTAATTTTACACCTTTAGTGTTCACCTTCCAGTGGTAACATAGTATAAACAGAGCTGTGGATCATGTTTATCAGACTTTGAGAATTACGTTGAGTGAATATCTGTGACAACACTTGAAGTGTTTCTGTATTGATGGTAGATGCTGTAGATTCCTTTTTTTCCCCCTTGGTAGGAACTTCCAGTGCTTATTAAAATATTTAGTGTAACTTCACTCTTAAGTGACTATCAGACTTTGTTGATTTACTTCATGAAATGATATTATTTTTATAATTTTCCTGTATTGCCTATCTGCATTTTTAGTATTATGACCAGCACTGAAGGGAATAGCCATTTCATTTTCACTGTACTTAGAAGGAGATTGCCAAACTAGTGAAAGAGAAATATTCCCCAGAACACCCTTCTTCTAACAAAAAATAACCCTTCTCTATTCCGTTGGAAAGTATTTTATCAAGTGTCCCAGGAAAACATTTCTAATACAGGAAAAATACTTTATCAGAAACAAAGCATATATTTTAAATAAATTGCATATTAATTGAAATAATTAGTTCAGAACTGAAAAAGAAAAGCTGGTGTATTGTAATTGCCATATCTGAAACTCTTTGACTGGAAAATATGGTAAATGTACAGGGAGGGAGAGAAATTAAAATCCTTCTGCTCAGTTCTGATTCTTAAAAACAAACACAAAGCTCTTCAGCATGCTTCATAACTTTAATAGCTCAGCTACAACCTTATGGATCTCTGGGTAATTACATTCTAATACATTTCTACGCCAGCTGCATCACTCTATCTGCGCTTTTTCCAGTAGTGCATTAACTGATATTACTAACATCTGTTGTATATTCTTTGTTCTTTCCTCTTCACCCTAGGGCTGCATTGGAATATTCTAGAATTTTCCTCATTTTAGCATATTTGTACATCTTGGGCACTTTGTCCACTCTTGTCTCATAAGTTCTGAACTAGATGTCCGATTTGACGAATTGGGAGGAATTAGTAATTTTTACAAGTCTGAAGTTGTCAGGAAGGAAGTACATTTTGAGGGCTGTAGAAGATAATAAAGCATAAATTTCTCACATTAGACACTAAAGAACATGGTGAGTATTTACTTGTAAATGACTCAATCACAGGAAAAGTTTAAACAGTAGCTTGTGTCTTCTTGAAGAGTCAGATGTGAGGCTCTAATCTATAAAATAGGGCTTTTTTGCTTCAGCCGTTTGAAAGATGTTTGTTTTCCAAGTGTATCTGTTGTCTCCATGTTGGAGAAGGCAGAATCAAAGTATTTATTGCATTAGGATGGGTGATGGTTTTATAGTCTTTTAGGTTCTATAAATTCATTCCTTGTTCTGTGGCAAAACCTAAGTGTTGTGTCCTGTTCAGGGAAGTTTTTATCTCTTACTGGAAATTATCTGGACTGGAGAATGGGCCTTGCCTGTGGTTCCTGGGGGAGTGTAGCTGCGTGAAGACCCAGGTGAAGAAGGAATGCACCCCTGCTCTGCTGTGCTGAACCCACCGGGAAAACACACCTTATGGCAACCTGGAATTGGCAGCTGTGATATGAAACTGCTTGAAGCATGTATGAAACTGCAGTACTGACAAAGAAATTGTGGAAAAGCCCTGGATTTGTTATTTCTTGTGTAAGAGCAACATGCAGTTTGGAAACATTGATTTCATTAAGCCAGTTTCTTACACTGCACCCTTCTGTGTTAGATGCTTTTGTCTTGTCCCTGTTCAAATTTCTGTCCTTGTGTTGTGTAGAATTCACAGCTCTTTTGAACAGCTCTCTGGAATAATAAAAGTTTGTTGTTCACTAGATTTGACAGAATTAGGATGTGAAAGAGTATTAAGTTGCTGTAAGCATTGTGATGGTACATAGGTAGATAGAGAAGCAATACTCTGTAAATCATAAAAACTGAGGGAAGAAACAGGAATGCAAGTTTCTCCTTCAGTAGGCACCAGCAGTACCACTGTGGAGTGTGGCCTTATAAGTCCTCTAGTTGTGAGTAAATCAATTAATTATATTTTGTATCAAACTCAATAACCAGAGGCAGTGAATCCCTAGGAAAGGAGTTGTCCATATGTTTTTCTTGTACACAGCACTGTTACTAGCTATCACTACATTTATCACAGTAGTGCCTACATCCCAGGTGAACTGGAAAGCATGTTTGTGTAGGATGTTCATGCAAAAGTGTAACTTTTTAATTCATAACTATTCTCTAATGCAGCCTTCCACTTTTAGGAGAAATGCCAGATTATAAAGCAGTTCTGTTATGGACAGAGTTAACTTCCAAAGTTTGAGCCTTAGGTGTCCAAGTCTGAGTTTTGATTAGCATTGTCATCGTTGCTTTGAAATTGGAATTGAGAATCTGACAGCTTTAAAGAGATTGGAGACAAGCAATGGTCCTCTCTCTGGGTTTTGATCTACTGTAAACCATTCAACGTTGGCATTCTGTGTTGTATTTTGTTTGGCTAATATTCTGGAATTCATAGGAGAATTCTGGTTGACAGGGTCTTTGGAGATTGCCTTCTTCAGCCCTTTGTTAGGACCTTGCATGGTCAGGTTTTGATTTTCTACATCACTCCTCTCCAAATTTTTTCATCATGCACCCCATAAGTAAAGAATGTTTTAAGCATGCACCTCCAATATATGTAATCTTTTTAATTATAGGCTTATGCTACTCTATTGATATATGTATACTATAAAGTATATGAAAAAAAAAATACAGAGATGAAACCAGTATTTGAAAGGGGGTTTTTTTAGTGACAAAAATATTTTCTTCTCACATGCCAGGAGTTTGTCTTGTGCTGGAGTAATCTCCCTCTTTGGAGATTACTGAACTACAGAATTAAGAATTTTGCAGCCTCTCAGGGCAAGGTATGCCAATGCTATGCCACTCTCATTGTCAAGATACCTTTTTTGTAATATTTATGAACAGATAGAATACCAGTGGATCCATAGATGGCTTCTGTGATTCCATCAAATAATCACAGAATATGCTGAGTTGGAAGGGACCCACATAGAGTCCAACCCCTGGCACTACCCAAGACACCCCAGGGGTCATGCCTTGTGCCTGAGAGCATTGTCCAAGCACTTGTGCTTTTAACATTCCTCCAGGCAGAGTTTGATTTAAGGCTCTCAACCAGCATCCTTCAGGTAGTGGTATCCAGCTAGCAGGTGACCCCTGGCTACTCTAGTGCTCTTAGCTTCTCCTTGTCTTTCATGGGCCTAAGCCCAGGAGCAGTCTTTGTGGCATCTCTTACACTGAGAGGAGGAGGAGGTGGCTGAGAAAACTGAACATGGTATTCCAGATTCCACCTGAATAGCAGGGAATAATGACCTCTCTCAGCCCATTGGCTGTACTTCTCTGCTAATACAGCCTCGTGTGCCTTTGTTGCTACAGGACACATGCTGCTGACTCATGTTGTTTTACCTTGGTGATACAGCTGATATAATGCTGATGTGTTTTTCAGAGACTATCCTTAAGATCAGCTGCTAGTCTCTTGGAGATGGAAATGCTGATCCCTTGCATGTGCAGAGGAAATGCACTGCCCGATGAACTCAGCCTTACAGCACTCCTTAACTCTTAGTGAACAACTGACAGTAACAAGCAGCATTGTATTGTGCTTTACAACTTGAGGGTAATGCCACAGAAACAATAAAGGACCAAATCTGAAGGCATTTAAGGATTGAGTTAAATTGTTATTGCCATTCAGGAAGGCAAACTTGCTTACTGAACTATGGAGTGGAACACAGTTCTTGAGCTTTAACATCATTTAGCCTTTTGCCTTGTTAGTGTAATTCATGTTTTGAAGGTTCCTCAGGCATAAGCCCTGAAGTCTAAACAAATCACATCCAGTAAATTTAAATATCCTCACTTTGTTTCAGCTTTGATAGGCTTCAGAAAACTCAAGATATTTTCAAATTCATATGATAATAGGGAAAATTAATAGCAGGTCAGGTGGGAGTAGTGGGCAATAGGTAGTTTACAATGTCTTGTACAAAACATTAACCTACACAATTTGGTGGTAATCTCAACAGACCCTGTACTTTCCTTGCATTGTAGAACAGACTGAGAGCAGATTCAGTGTAGACTGAGTTTGTAGTCCTGAATTGACTTTGAATGTCTGCTACTAGTTCAGTATATGCAGTAGCAGGACAAGAAATGAAACAGCTGTTCATGCAGCAGTTGTTGCTGTGCACGAAACAGTGTACATTTCTAAATAACCATGCATTTAATGCTCCACCAGTAGCAAATTACTTCTCAGCTGCTTCTGTGCTTAGCAACTGAGAATTATCTCTCTATTCATCTAATGTATCCTCTTCCTTGTCTGGTCCTTTTTAATATGTCCACAAGAATAGTGCAGTGAGTAGGCCTTAAATAAATCCTTTGGTTCATCCCACATTTTACCCCTTCTGAAGGCTGCTGCATCAAAGTTTTCAATGGTGCTGGAAATCTGACAATAGGCTAGTGAATTGCTTGTAGTGGTTCTGCAGGCTGACCCTTACCTGTTGTCCAGATGCAAGTTGTTTCTCTTGTGCCTTTTTCAATACCTCATTAAGTCCTGAGTATATCCAGAAACTAGATTGAGTTGGAGGACAGTTACATCATCTGGAGCAGCTTTATGGGAATTAAGGCTGAAATTGCAAGGTAAGGCTGAATTGCAAAGTATGCACATACTTTGCTTTCAGTATTTTCAATATGGAACAATATGCTCAAGAAGTTGTTGCTCACACTTGGAACAGTTATCAGCAATTTTAAGTCAGAAAATTGGAGACAAAGCTTGTGAAGTTATTCCAGTAGAGATGGTAGGTATTTGCAGCCAGACGCAGGATAAACATCTTCCCCTCTCTGTTGCTAAGGGAGGTAGACCTGTTGATATAACTGATAAAGCCTTTTGGCAAGCTTGTGTTTGATTGTCCATTTTTATTATTCTGTCCCTGTCAGAATCAACCCTTCACATTATTGTGTTCATTCTTTTTAGTTTTAGAAAGAGCAGCTTTACCTTTATGCATTTGCTATGCCTAACTTTTTAAGCTATTCATGCCATTTCAGTTGACTGAAATGACTCAGTCTCTTATCACTGTCATGGCTTGTCATTTCCAGACTTCCTTTTGACTTCCCTTTTTTTAAAAAATTTTTTCTGAGAAAGTTAAAAACATGTTCTGTAATGAGAAACCGAGAACTGATATCTTTCTTTCCTATTGGAAACTCACATGGCTCAACAACTCTGTATTTATTGTTAATATTAAGGACTGTCCATTCAGTTTTAGTCCATCTGTTCTGTTTTTCTGTTGAAGAGAAATTCTCTCTAATGCCAAATAAGATTGTAAGGTTGTTTTTCCAGTCTGCTTATTAGTACCTTTTTCAGCAATATCCATCACCAGAAGGTTTATAGGAAGTTAATTGGACATAGTTTTTTCAATCAATCTTAATTGTATTTTAGTTCTTTAGAAATAAAATTCAGTGTTGCCTTCAGATTATTGTTTGCTAACAGGACTAGATTGTCCCTTTTACAACATAGTATTTAATGCAAAACTGCTAGTTTTCTTCCAGACCTCTGAGACTTTCCTAGGACCCAAGTTACTTGCAAGTCTTGTTCAAAGGTCTAGGTAAATGTCTTCAAGAGGTCTTGAATGCAAGCTACTGGTATCTGCTGATCTAAAGGCTCTGTCTGCACACACTTGAGGTTCTTGCATTGAATGTGATATAATTTATTTCCAAGATATGTTTATTGAGCACTTCTGCTTGTCTTGATGCCAACCTTTTGTCCATTTTAGCTGACTTCTTCTCCTGCCACACATTGTCTTTTCAAATTGGTATCTTTCTTTGTCCTTGTACCAAAAAAAAAGGCACCTGCAATGGGTGAGCATACCACGTCTTACTGTGTGACTGTATTATATGCACTGACTTCTACAGATTGCTGCCTCCCAACTGCTGATGGGGAAGAGGCTTTTGATGAGCATGTAGTATAGACCCACATTGGTGTGAAGTTTAAACCTTTAGTCTTTGAGACTAGTTCAGTGACATTGCAGAGAAATCTAATATTGTATTGTCAAGAAAACACTTTTTTTTTCCTAGATTGATTTCACAGTCTGACAGGTAGCACTTTTATTATTGTTGTAGAGGGTGTCAGGAATAACATTCTACATAGTACCTCCTGTCAGGGTTTATCGATGAGCGGTGTGCTTTGTCTCCAGAATAAATCAAATTCTTGAATCCAGACATGGAATTTAGCTGTGTCCCTGTTAAAGCACAAAAGATTGGGTGCCAAAGGTGGACTACCAACCTAAGCACTTGGGTGCCTGTGGGAACCTAATTTTCATAGAAATCAAATCATTAAACACCTGTGCAAGAGAATGGAAAGCTGCCTGGTGGAAGAGAACCTGGGGATGCTGCTCAACAGCAGCTGAACATGAGCCAGCGTGTGCCCAGGTAGCTGAGAAGACCAGTGGCATCCTGGCTTGTATCAGCAATAGTGTGGCCAGCAGGACCAGGGCAGGGATTGCCTCCCTGTACTTGGCAGAGGTGAGGCCACACCTTAGCCCTGTGTCCAATTCTTGGTGCCTCACTACAAGGACTCTGAGGTGCTGGAGCAAGTCCAGAGTAGGGCAGTGGAGCTGGGAAGAGTCTGGAGCACAAGTCTGATGAGGGGCAACTGAGGGAGTTGGGGGTGTTTAGCCTGGAGAAAAGGAGGCTCAGGTGGGACCTCATTGCTCTCTACAACTATCTGAAAGGAGGGTGGAGCCAGGTGAGGGTCAGTCTCTTCTCCCAGGTAACAAGTAGTAGGACAAGAGGAAATGTATTCAAGTTGTACCAGGAGAAGTTTAGGTTGGATAGTAGGAAAAAATTCTTCACCAAAAGGGTTGTTAAGTGTTGGCACAAGCTGTTCAGGGAAATGGTGGACTCACCATCTCTGGAGATATTTAAGAGATACATAGATATGGTAGTTAGGGATATGATTTAGTTCTGGATTAATGGTTGGACTTGATAATCTTAAAGGTCTTTTTCAACTTAAATTATTCTAGGAATGAATGAGAGTGGATGTTAGACATGTTCAGAGTTACTCCTGTCTTGGAAGGCCTGAACAGGTGGTAATGACATAGGTTTTTGAGTCAGTTTAGGTTATGTGTAATTCTCACTGGTGTTCAATTTGATAGACATGTTTTGATTTATGCCTAATAAATGGCCATCACCCTGAGTGCATCATAAGTTATGAATTCAGTCAAAAGTGTGTGATAAAGGCAATTAGTGCTTTCTGATACAAGAAACTATCATTAGCATAGTGCTTGGAAATAATGAGCTCCATTTACCTTAAACGTGGGGAAATTCAAGCCAGCTTAGGTCAGGAGTGTATTGAATTATTGCTTGGAGTGTTGGAATTACTTTTCTCTCTGTGACACTTTAGATAGTAGTACAAAATATTTGGAGCTGTAAGACCAAGAAATGGCACAACATCAAGCCTGGTTGTAGCTGTTGTGGAAGGAGGGATGCCTTGATTCTAACTTCTGCTTTCAGGCTGTGCGTTCATTTCACATTAAACAGTCGTTGGATAATATCCTGGAAAACTTATCATCAAACTTACTGGCTTGAAAGGTAATCCAAATAACTTTCATCAGCCCTCTGCCGACCTGCAGAAGTGGTGGAGGCTGACTGTAGCCTGGAGGATTTGTTTGATGACGAGGAAAGCTTTTCAAGTAAGGTAGAAATTAAAACCCCTGTCCTTATTGCTTGAAAGACCAATTAGTCTGGCTAAGCAGGTCTAAACGACTTGGCATGGGCATTGATGAATTCTTAAGTAATCACAGATAGGTTTGAGTTTTTTAACCTAGAGAGAATTTTCTTTCTCCTCAACTTAAGTCTTTGCAGATTATACAATGAAATGAATCACCTAAATAACGTTAGAATGCATTTTTCTTGAAGTTCCTAGTTTTACCGCAGGACAACCATCAGTATGGGAATAGTTAAGCTGTCCTGTATGTGTGTAGCTGTTCAGGAGGCCTGTAGCGCTTTGTTAATGTGAGTCCTCCTGTACTGAGAGCACTGTACTACGGATTTCAACCCACAGCAGAGCTACAGCATCCACCCGAAGGGGGCAAGCAAGTAAAAGCAGTCCATTGGGTGGAATGAAGTTTTAGATGATGCCTCTGAGTAGTAAGCTGTCCCAGTTAACCAAATATCTCTAGAGCTTGGTACTGAAGTTAGTGTCATTAAGCTGACTTTATCACTCCTTCCATTTTGTCGGTATTTTTTCATTTGAAGTTAATGCTGTAACTAGTAAATATCTCTGTTAATGAGCAGAGAGTACATTTGAACTAGAAGTTGGGAAGTCTTTGCAGGAAGTTTCAGTAGCCAGATTATATCAAGGCAAAGTTTGTAAAAGCCTGTAACACTACTGCTGTCAGACTGTGTAACTGTAAAATTGCATTTACTTTTTTTCACCAGGCTACTGTAAGTACTGGCTAAGAGAGGCAGTTCTGCTTTAGAAATACTGTACAAGCTGCTTCTCAGCCTGATCTTTATGTCTATGTTTGATGTAAAGCACAGTTTTCCGATGCAAAATGTGATAAACTTGTGGGAATTCTGAATGTGCCATTCATCCCTAGTGAATTCTTTCCATCTGTCTTTCTGTTTTGTTAAGAAATATCAGTTTCTCAATTCTTGTTGATCTAATTCTTTTTTATTTCAAACGCTAAGTATACTAGGTCTAGCTGGGATTGAGTTAAGACCAATGTAATTTAGTGATTTTTTTAAAACAAAATTAAATGCAATTTCAAAAGCAGCTTCTTAGACTTGCAGTACTTAGTTCCAGCATGGAAAATATTAATCTTCAGGTTTTTTGGTCTTAATTTTTCCATCCAATCTTCGTATAGCACTAAGATGCAAAGTATCAGAAAACATGTTACTTGTGACTTGTTCATGTAATTGAAAGCAATGCTCGGCTGAATCCTGCTTTCTGTAACATTGTTATGTGATATTCCTCAGAGTTAAAGTGTATCACTGCTTTCATGGGCCTCTTGCCTCTGTGGCTTTTTTTCATGTTACCAGTTTTCTTGTAACTTTACAATGTGTGCTAGCAAGTCCTTTTTTGTAGTCTGGTTTTGTGGATTACGGTTGTGTGTGGGGGCATTATCTCTTCCCTTCCTCCCCAACTTCCAGCTGCTGATTAAAGGGCCACTGCTTATCAAAGTGACACAGCTTTATTTTTGGGTCTAATAAATTTTGAAATGATGAAATGTCAGATTGTACAGAAGATTTTTTTATTATTATTATTCATTTATTTGTGCCTCAATGAGACATTTCCTAGTAACGAGTTGTTACTAAAGTAAGTATTTATCCATTATAATAATAGGAAAAGTGGGTTGATTTTTAAAAAAGAAAAAAAAGTAGGTGTCCCTGTTAGTATATTTTGGTTTTTTACCAGTTTCACATAAACAAGAACACTGTATATGTAGATTCTAAAGAAAGTGATTTTTTTTTCCTATTTTTTTTTTTTCTCAGTAGACATTTTTTCAGCAGTGCCAGTCAGATGGAACCTTGGTTTGTTACAAAGTTAAAAGATTCGTGTTTGTTTGCTCCAGGGTAGCAATCTATCTTCTTCTGAGATTCAGCCGCTAGAGGGGGTGTAAACCACCCTCTCTGTGTAACTGAGGCTTGTACTAGCTGACAAAAACACGTCTTCAGGTTTGTGTGATTGCTGATTGTTGTGGAAACATACTTTCTTAAGGTGTCTAATTTCATAATCTTATTTTGTTGTTGTTGTTATTTCTAAAGTGAGCCAGGTTTGAAGAATAGTTATTCAGAAATATTTATATGGTTTAACCATCTGAGTAACTTTTCTTTGCAGGTGATCTTGTGAATTAGTGTACCATCAATGATGGCAGAACATCCGCCGTTACTGGATACCACTTCAATTATAAGTAGTGAAATCCCTCTTCTGACTTCCCCTATTGTTAGTGGGGATGGAGCCCAACAGGTAAGGAAACTTCAGTATTTTTTTTTTCCTTCCAACACATCACTGACACATTGACATTGTAAAAGATAGTTATCCTTCATCTGGAATATATTTGTACAGCTTTAGGCATACACGTATCTTAGAGATTGAGGTGAAGGCAGAACTGGTGTAGAGGTGAGATTTGTAAGAAGGATGAAGCAGAAAACCTGTATTGTGGAAGAACTTCTTCATGGAAGAATGGGACCAAACAGCTGCCAAATTGTCAAGCTATGATTATGTCTTAGTTTGGAAGTTACGTATTTATATTACTGCATGATCTTATTAAGGTGAATAAATCTTTCCCTATGGTAGAACATAGTAGCTGAGGCACCACATGTGCTGATAACTATGATCTCCAGACTGTTAATTGCTTACAACTGGGTAGCTTGAATGATAGGACTTGCTCTTATATGTTGGTGTCTGCCTGGAGACTTCTTGAATTTGCATTTCTTGATGGCAGTGCAACCATCTAGTGCATCAACTGCTCCACTCAGATTTGTGTCACTTGTTCATGATGGGCTTTGTCCCATCAACCAAATCTTTAAAGAAGATTGCAGTCCTTGGTTGCCCCAGTGTCAGCCACTGCAGTAGGTGACCAGTGGATGGCCACCTGCTAGACTTTGCACTGCTGATCACAGCATTCAAGACTGGAACTTAGTCCAGTTTTCAGTCTACCTTGGTGCCTATGCTCTGTCTGTGTTTCATCAGTTTCTGTGTTATTCAAAAGAGTGTCAAAAGCCTTGCTGAAGTCCTGAAAAACATTAGTTATGCTCTCTCCTCATTCACCAAGCTAGTAATTTCACTGTAGGAGGCATCCAGGTTTGTCTGCTTTGATTTACCCTTTGTGAATCCATAGTGACTGCCCCAAGTCACCTTTTTGTCTTTAATGCATTTGGAAATGGCTTCTAGGAAACTTTACTCACTCATCTTCCCAGAGCTAAAGGTGATCTTGACCAGCTTCTAGCTCCCTGGATCCTCCTCCTTGCCCTTTTTTGAGGATTGCACTGACGTTTGCTTTCTTTTAGTCCTTGGGAAATTCCCCTGTTCACCATGACCTTTCAAACATAGTTGAGACTGAGTTACTTGTTCTGCCCTCCATAAAAATAAGACTGTCAGGCTGTACTGTCAAGCTTACACTGTAATCATGGAAGATTTTGAGTCACATGTGAGTTTAAATGTTCTTTTGGATATATGTTTTCTTTAAAATGTTGACGTTTTCTCCTGACAAGCAAGATTAAAACTGGAAAACAAGCAAAGTATTTCTTCAGAGAAGTTGATCTGTGGGACTTTGTGTTAATCTTCTAATGGAAAAAACAACATATATGCTGTTGTTGTCCTTTTTAATTTAAAGCAAAAGGCAGCTCATTACAACTGCTTCTAAAGTGGGATTGGTAGTAATCGTGTATTTTAAAAAAGAGAATTTTCATTGGGCATTTGTCATCAATAAGTAAAGTAATTTTCTTTTCTTTCTCCATTTTATGATAACTTGTCTCCTGTTCTGTGTTTCACAATGTTGAATTAAAGTTGCAACTTTCATTCTCTGTCCTTCCTTTGCATCTGATACAAGATTCATGAAGAGTTAGTAAGTGCATTTGTTCAGTGACAGCAAACCTGAATAGAAACCCTTTTAGCATCTGGTGATTTAAAAGCCATCAGTACTTTGTATATCTGAAATATGGGAAGTCCAGAATTGCAGGGACTATGTTCTGTGTCAAGGTTGCCCAGTTAATACTTAGGCTGCAGAAAGGTCAGGCAGTTGTTTATTTATTTATGACAGTCTTAAAATCATTTATGTTTGTTTTATATGGTACTCATGAGAGGGGTAGATACTGCATTTGAAAGTATGATGTATTCAAGTACAAAACACTGTAGTGTTGAACCTTTTTCATGTTTTTAAAAATATTTTAAACTTGAATATTAGTTCATTGTATTCCTTTGTTTTCCCTTGAACTTTGAAACTATAAGAAAGGAGAAGATTCCTGCTTTTATGATGGAGTTACTAATTTTTCTGTAAGTCTTTTTACTTAGCTACCGTACACACATTTTGTAGGGATTATTTCCTTGATGTATGAAAAGTACTTGTCCAGTTGCTTTCATAACAGCACTGGTGTTGGATTGCATACACTATAATTTAATCTGTAGAGCTGACAAAATTTGTGTTCCTGCAATCAAAGTTCAGAGCTGTTTTGTCCATGTAAAGAAATCGGTATTTTCTTCTATATTCATAGTGTATAAGTTGGTCTGTAGCTGAACTAATACGTTTCAGTCAGTCCTGATTGAAGAGGTATTGAAAAACTAGTTAAAAATGTGTTATTTAGGTATTTTGCTTTTGAAAACCAGTAGAAAATTCTTCACTTAAGTGCTTTGTTTCTATGTTGGTATTAACTAATTGTATACTAAACTTGCAAGTTTTTGTTCAGCTGTAAAACATCTGAGGATTTTTAAATCAATTTACCCCTTCTTACATTTTACCAGAATTAACTCTTGTAATTATGGTGACTTAGATTGTTTATACTGCATAACTGAGTTACCAGACAAATACACACCATTCTGCACTTTTATGGAACAGTTCATATCTTCAAGATAATCCATTTCAAATACTTGAAGTTCTGCTAGCAGTGTAAATGTGAAATAGCAATACAAATATTTGAACATGTTAAGATGAAAGGTCATATGCTTCAAATAGCGGAAGTGTCTGATCAGGTTAAAGCTGTAACTTTCCACCATGTTTTAAAACAAAACTGTCCACAAAGTTAGAGGAATGTGTGAGTGTTCAGTCAGAAAACATGGGAACTTAAACTGTGTTTGTATGTCACTCAGTGCTGTTGTGAGAGATTGCCTGGTTCTCTGTCACACAGAACAAGGGACTACTGTTAGTTTCATAGGATAAAACCAATGAAAAGAAAAAGTAAAGACCAAGCCCGCTGGCTCCTCCTCCTCTGTTAAGCACAGAAGTACTGCTTGCTTTTACACCTTCCTATCTCTGTATTCAGCATGAGGCGATAGTATACTTCTTATGTCTTAGTGGTGAGTAGGGTTGTAGATGGAGAATGGAGCAGATCATTAGGAGTTGATAGAAACTGGGAAAACATGGTATGAGGACGGAAGTGCGTGGGGGTTTTTCACATAAGGGTAACTAGTGCAGTGACGCTTTAGTGATTAATGTTGAGGCTGGACAGGAAGGAAGTGCTTGATGATGTGAATCCTGATTTGGTGGAAGGAGAGGAAAAGAAGAGGCAAGAGTTCAAACTACTTTAACACACTAATGTTAAATTGTTTTGGAAAGTTGCTACAGCACCCAGTGCTATTACAAAACAAATCAGTAAGTTGCTGACACAAGTATGCAGCAGAACTGGAGTTCTGGACCCTCACAGTACCTTCCCACTAAAGCTAATAATTGCAAGGTGAGACGCTCCTGTATCACCTGTATGTCCTTTATTACCAGAAAATATAGATAGCACTCTCAAAGTAGCCCAGTACCTGTTAACCATTTCCTTTTCTCTGGGGAATAGGACACAGTGTTTGACCTTTAGTTGACTTTATTTCTTGGCAAAAGGATAAAGTAACACTTCTAACTTGGGAGATTGGTTGCTTATCTTCCAAATTTTATTGAGAAGTTTAGATATTTGGTGGGTTTTCCAAAAATCCCACTCTATGTGTATATATGTGTAGCATGTGGGGTTTTAGTAGATATTTAACATCAAATCTGCAAGTCAGTGTTCCTAAAACCAATTTCTTCTTTAAATTTTTAATCTGCTGATATTAAAGTTGTTATTATTAACCTGTTATCATAGGAGGATATCTTCAGTCAGCAGAGTAATAGGTGACTATAAAATAAATTAAGTATTCCCCTTTTTTGGCTTTCAGATTGTTTACATATGTGGCATTACAGCAAAAATATAAAGGTGAAGATGGTGTTGGAAAATATTAATCTAGATTGCTAAATGAGTTTCCTAGGTTTTTGTTCTGGCACTTCTGCTTCTGAAAACCATATGGTACATTGTCAAGTTCCAGCTTGCTTTGGTTTTGCCTTGATGCTGAAAATCAAGCCTAGAACTGCAATATGTTTCATGTTCTTTTCCTCAAGAAGAAAAAAATAAATCCATGTTAAAAGTTGTTTAACAACACATAGTGTTATAACTGTTCTCACTTTCCATCACTCTCCATATTGTGCTGTTTTCCTTTCTTTTGTCTGTGCTTTGATTTCACAGAACACAGAGTATGTGCATGACTGCTTCTGTTCTTTTTGGCTAAGTTGGTTTTGGGTTTTTTGGGGGGTTTGTTTTGTTTTGGGTTTGTTTATTGTTTTGTTGTTGTTGTTGTTTACTGGGGTTTTTTTACTTCCCCTTTGGCTCTATTGATTTAGCAGATATGTCTAACTTCTCATTTTGGAGGTTCATTGAAGTTTGTTTTAGTGGACAATTATTCTTCCATTCTTCAGTGGCTTCATTGCACTGAAGCACAGCAGAAGTGTGTTCAGTGGAACCATTGGAACTCTCAGGCATGCAACGCTTCAGTGCCAGCTTATGGAAGCTCATTATCAAGCTGTATTTTTCCCCAGGATTGATTAGTGCTTTTGTGTAGCAACCATCACTGCAAAATACATAATCAAACTTATTTGAGACATTCTGTATACAGAAAAATATTTTCCATGGAATTCTTTTCCATGGTTGTTAGCTATGATTTAAAAAAACAATAAAATCACAAAGAAAAGCTAAAAATATGTGAGTTTTGATGACCTAGGGTTAGTAGATCCTTCATCTATCTGACTTAATAATGTTTTTTAGTTAGGTTTTTTCTTAGTTAGGTGTAAAATTTCTTTTTTTTGCCTTAGAGGTCAGAATTTTTTCCAGTTTATTTAAACTGTATCCTTGATTGCAGATGCATTGGAAACTTGCTTTAAATTTCCTAGAAGAAGTTGTCATCCTCAGCAGAAAGTGAGGATTCACAATTCTTTGATGTATAGTAATGTATGAATACTATGCTGCTTTTGTTGAGAAGAAAGCAGTGCCAGATTTATTGCACAATTTATACTACCATTCACATATGTTTATTTTAGCATTTTCTGTTTGAGAATAAATGTAGAAACAAGAGTGAAGGCTGCGTTCATAGACTTTCCTGCTTCTATTTGGTATGAAAATTTGTGGAATGAAGCATCCTCAAAATTTTTCAGTAATTGCCCTTTCTCTCTAAAATGTCTGTTTTCATGTGCATGATATGAATCCTAGATTAATTTTGGTCTCTGATACAGTAGATTCCTCCCAAGATACTTGAGGCATTCAGCCCCTGTCGAATTAATCTTTTCAGAATCTGACATTTGGGAGAATTGGATGACACATGAAAATTGAATTTCAAGTCAGTTAGTCACTGTAGGTTGGTAATACAGTCAATGGGGAGAAATAAGCATGTCCAGAAGATGATCCCTTTCATGGTGTACAAAGGTGACTAAATATCTGTACTTTTTTTTTTCCTCTTTCTATTTTTATGAGGTGAGAAGGTGCAAATTGCCTGGAGTTACAAGCATTGAGGTAGTTTGGATTTTCTGTGCAGTCTGTTGCAAATGGGTCTGGCTGCTGGGTCTGTGTGCTCCTCTGTCAACAAGGTTTGGAAGGGTATAGTCATGCCTGAACAGTGTCCTAGACTTAGGCTTGTCCCCATCTCTCACCTTCTCTATGCCATGGAACACTTAATGCTGAGTAAGCCATGACCTGAATTCCAGACTCCAAGACCTACAAAGTCTCCCCAAGTGCTTACCTATGTTTCCTCAAAAGACAGCTCTTGTAATCTCTCTGTAAGTTGTGACAAAAATGTAACTACTTTGCAAAGTCATATTTTTAGTTATAGAAACTCCACTCTTAAAATACTTGAGAATTGCACACTTGGCAAATAAGTTATCTGAGGTATATCCTCTGGTAGCTGAAACCTGTTTTTTTCCCTAGGAAGCATTTCTTCTTAGGGAAAGAAGACAGTAGTCTCAGTAACAGGCTTTCTAGAGTTGTGGCCAGTATTTTGAGAGGCATTTGGACAATGCCCTTAAGAACAACTTGGTCAGCCCTCAGTAAGTCAGGCCAGTTGGACTAGATGATCATCATAGGTCCCCTCCAACTATAAAAGTCTGTCATATTCTATTCCCTAGAGACTGAGATTTTGCCATAACTGGCTAAAGTCCATGAGCCCTCTGCATGTTACAGAATTATACACTCTATAGAGCAGCCAGAATGACTTTCTCTAGAAACAGATAGACTCAGACTATAGCTTACACATTATAGCAAAAAAATGGCAGTTGGCTTTATTTTTTATCCCTCTCTTTTTGAAGTAGAGGATAAAATATATGGGAAAGGTTTGGGGTTGTAGAGATTACATAAAGATGACTAAGTCTTTCCAATCTGATCCAATTGAAATGTATCTTTTAATTTCTCTTCCAGCTCAAGTTTGTGTTGTCACAGTGTTTTGATATACAGTGTTGCCTGTATTTACACAAAGCTGGGTATATAGGGTACTTTTTCAGGGTAAAAAAAGGCTACTTTAGAAGTGATATTGAAATTATTAAATTTTTTTTAATAAATGCTGTTTAAAATAACTAGAAAACATTTGATGCTTCCTTTTATAGTGTATTTAGGACAAAAAAGTTAAACACATCCATCAATCTTAAATATTATGGGCTTTTAACTTGCTCTATCAGCAAACAAAAATCTGAGCTGTCAGAAGCAATTTTGGGAAGTATAAAATTCTGTTCTAGTCCATTATACATTTGGACTGTTGCAAATAGGCAGATTGATCAGGGAAGATGCCTGCTGAGGGGACTAGCCCCTGTGAAATATTAGCTGAAACTTTAGCCCTTGCTCTGCAGTGTGAGCTCTGTTTGTCATCTACTTTCACTTAACATTATGAAACTGAATTCTTAGGAACTTCAAACAACAAATAATGAAATGAGAATGATCTGATTGAAGTATTACAGCTTTTATTTTTAGAGGTTGATGTGTCTAACCACTGGCCATGACCAGATGCCTCAGAAAGTTCCAGCGTTCAATGATTGCCCCTAACACTGCTTCCTTCTAATTCCCTGTAAACATGGATTAGCTTAAAACTTTGAAGCCCAAATGTTTGTCTGTTGCATTATCCAGATTCCTTGAAACGCTGCTGTTATCCTTATGTTTATACTCTTGCTGATTTAAAGATGAAATAGTGGTATTATTTTAAGTAGCAAATTTTCTGTGCACTATCTGCTAACCACAGACTGTGTCAATGCTAATGAGACAGATTGGGTTTGCTGGAAATGAGACAAATATGAGGCAAATATAAGGCAAGCTGTGAGAACTGATAATGCAAAAGAGAAGAAACAAAGAAGAAGCAAGGAGATCAAAATTGTAATTATTTCTTAATACTAAAGAAGGAGACTTGTGAAATGTACACTGATTGGCACAGTTATATGTGGACACTAACAAGTCTTGAACATTTATCATTGATATTCAGTGCAGAATTTAACATTTATCTTTTACTGGTTCTTCTCAAAAAACTTAGTATTTTTGCAAAACAAAATCATCCTTGCCTGCCCTTCTCAGTGGTCAGCCTTTTCAGCTGATCATCTTCCACATGAAAAGAAAGGGGAGAAACACAAGTACAGTAAGAATTTTAAAAACTTTTCATAAATAAATTTGTTTTCTGGGAAAAAAGAAAAATTTCCAGTTCTTGGATCTTTCCAGCCTGCCTGTAGAAAAAGCAATGAAAGTTTATTGAGATCTATAGTTTTTGAATGCCAGTGCCAATGAACAGTCTCACCATCTTTCCAATCTCCCTGTTTCCAATTGTTTCTAGGTATATTCTGTCATCTTGGCATGATCAGTGGTATGATCAGTGACAGTATCTTGTAGCAGTGGTTAAAGTTTAAATGTTTACTGATTTTATTATCTGTCAGCTGCCTTTTAGAAAAATTCTGCAGAGTAGCCTGATTGTCCTCTGAGAATACAGGCCTTAGAAGCCTGTCACTGAAAAGATGGCGTCTTTCACTCACTTTTTCCAAACATGCAGCTGCTGTCTCTTTAAGCTGAAATAATTTGGACTGTATTTGGTTTCTTCAAAATACCAAGCATGTAAATTGCTATTGCAACATATTATGTAACAATTAACTCCTTGTGGATTTCCTCCCCGGTCCTGAAACTCAAGATGTGTTAATGCTCTTTACTACCCCTGTCTTTAGTATGCTTCATGAAGAAAGTTTTAAACTCCATATCTAGATCCTCATAGACAGTACTAGCATATGCTAGGGTAGAGAGTTGGGTAGTCATGGGAAACCTGTAAACTGGAATTTGCTCAAATAAATACAGTGGAAAATAGAAGATTTAGAACTTTGGTGTTTAAGAGTGTTGCATCGTATTACTTGGACCAAGATCAAAGTCTATAGGATGCTTCTATAAATAATGGTGAGAAGCCTAGTTTTGTCTGTCATTGATACTAAAACCAGAAGGTAATTTAAGGAAAAAAACAAAATTCTAACATTTCCTTATAGATAACACAGAAATGTGGTGCGCTCAGTCTGCTATGAATTGGAGGGGTATAAAGCTTAATCTGAAGTTTTCAAAACTCTTTAGTGGTTTGTAGCCAATGTGGAGAGAGGAGGCTTTTATTAAGTTTAAAAGAAGATGGGAGACAGATCTTTTGAATGATGACTTTGAGAAATAAGTACTTGGAAGTAACATTTCATGACCATGAAATTCATAAGCCTTTGGCAGTTTAAAACAATTTAAGGTACTGTTTTAATTTAGCTTTTATTCCTGATGTCAGGTGTTCCTATTTAATAATCATATACTCTAATACCTGTTACATAGATCTTTTGCATTTTTCCGTTCAATATGTTTTTTAAGCAATAGTAACATTGATTATGGAAAGGAGTAGTTCATAGCCTCATTAGCCTTGTTAGGATATAAACAGCAGATTTTGAACATACAGTCAATGGAAAAACAACTTGTGCTGTGTTTGTAACTGACATCACCTTAGCTCGACCACAGATGTGATTCCATCTGGCAATTTCTGTGCTACTAATGAATAACAACACTCAAGTCTTGCAGTATTCTTTGATCCAGTAACATATAGGAGCTGAAAAGTGCTATTGGACTAGCCCTACAAATGGGAACTCTGGCATAGGTGAGGTGACAAACCCACAGATCACACTAAGTCAGTATGGGAGCCACAGCAGTGTTAGTATCTTGAGTCTGCATCTAGATTTCCTTGCTCACTGGACCACATTCTGTGGAGCCAACCTAGATGTAATGACTTTCCTTGTAACAAAAGATAGGTGCAAAGACATCTGTTTTGAAAACTAAAAGTAGATATTTTTAATAATAAAATGACAGTGGATATGAATAACCGATACCTTTTTTGTCTAGAAAGCTTTTACTTGGTAAATAATTTCATGCTGATCAAATGTTAGGAATATGACTTAAAGTTAAAAGAAAGGAAAGTTACTTTTTTTTATTGTAAGTAGGCTGTAGCTTTGAGTCCTTTTACATAAAAATGTCTGTGTCTTTGTACACTGATTTATTACCTTTGAAGACATTAGATGTTAGTAATGTTAGAATTTTTTATACCTTAGACAACATTTAATCTGTAATCTCTGCATTCCAAATACCAAGACAATTTCAAAACAGTTTTCTATATCTTGTCTGCCTATGGGTTAGGACTTAAACCAGTGGTGCATAAATGGTATTTGAAGTAATTTCTCACAAGAAGAGAGAGATGTGTGTTTTGCCCTGTGTAACTGTCTTTCTTCAGGTGAGGGTGTGCCAGTGATCCCCTGCTGTTGTTCGGATTAAAAACCACAGATGTGAGGTTGCCAGAAAATAATATTGGATGTTTTCAGTTTAGCGCCAAAGTGGAGACTAATAGAGGGAAACCGTCTTTTTCAGTTAATTGAAAAGTCTTTAATATTTAATAAAAGGTATTTCTGTCTATAGTATTATTTAGGGCAGACATATGTAAATTGTAAAGAAAAGTTCAGAAACATACTTCTTTCTTTTCGTGTCTCTTAGTAAATAAGTGGTATAAAGCAGCACAGTGTTTGAGAGAGTGCATTAGAATCCAGTTGGTTATTTCCTGCTGGTTCTTTTTATCATTTTACGAAGTATTTTTTCCTCCCTTCTTTCTGGCTTACTTGAGAAATGAAGTCATAAACTGTATTGCAGATTATGAAGTCAGAAGTTGGTTCATTCTGAGTTAGTTTATCCTGTCTGGGAATCAGGAGGCTAAATTAAAAGTGCGGTTATAAAACGGCATATATTTGGAAGCTTTGTTCTCTTAAACCCGAACCTTCTGTTGACTGACGTTAGATGATCCAGAAGCAGATGCTGCAGCAGCTATTTGTTGATTTAGTTGCTATGGTGACATGATACATTCATGTACAGCAGGAAGCTCACTGTACGTTGGCTAATTTGATAGGAAGGAAGGCTTGAGGTAGGTATTGCTGACTATATTGTTAATTGATCCTACCTTTCACATCCTGCCTCCACATGCTTCGTGGATGCACAGCTATAGAGGAAGGCAAAGGGGGGTTCTCCTGCGTGGCATTCAGGTTAAGGTGCCCTGTGAACAGGAGGGGGGGCAGTGTTCAACACATCACCGAAGATTACCTCAGTATTAAATGAATGGAACAGATTGGAGCAGCCGGAGTGGTGCCTGTTGAATCTTCCTTCATCCTTTGTCACTGTGGTAGCACCAGTTGAATGAGAGAAATAAAAGGATGCGAGCAACAGTAAGTCAAAGTGCTAAGGCTTTTGAAATGGTTTATGAGATAAAGCATGTCACTAATTAACATCTTGATTGGAACTATTACTGGAGAAAAATGTAGTTGTTCTGAATACATGCCCTAATGACAGAGCATAAATGTGGCTCTGCCTGGAAGTTGTGTTGTATTATATCCACCCTTTTCTAGAAATACACCCTTTTATAATCTTGTTGCAGACAGACTGTTAAAGATACAGTGTACATCTTACAAAGAGCTTGGCTGTATCACGCTCTTAACAGGTTCAGTGTTTCAAAATTTTTTGAGGTCAGAATGACCAAGAATATTAGCTACGATGTTTTCCTAAATTTGAAAAATATTCAAAAATTAATCTACCTTTGTCCTTTTGGGTAAAAATCTTCTCATGAGTACTGCTGGGCTAATTTCAGTTGCAGTATTTTTAGACAAACCACTGCTGCTTTGTTTTTTTTCACGTTGATTTGTATTAGCAGTGCATTTAAAAGTACGACTTTGGTGAAGCCAAAATGCATTTTTTGTGATTGCTGACAATCTTCTGCTACTGACTCAGCACCTATAACCGTATAGTGCTAAATATAGATGTTTTAAGATTAATAATAAACAAAACCAAAAAAATCCCTATGCCTGAAACACACTTTCCTAGTAAAACATCTCAGAAAATAGTATTGTTTCTGCTAGTATAGAAATGGTTTGTGATTCTGTTATCTTTAAAATATGATTTTAAAGGTCCAAGCAAACATTTTGGAACACTTTACCCTCTTGCTTTTTAGGAAGTTTTTTTTTTTTGTAGGAGAAATCCCAAAACTCCCCACAACCCCAAAAAACACACGCATTCCCCAAAACCACTTCAGAATGAGGGAAAAACAGAACTCTGCTTTTTAGTAATACTGTTTTGCTCCAACTTGTAGTCTTCCTTGTTGTACAGGAACAGTCTCTTACTATATAGTTACATTTAAGTGTGCTTTAACCACAGTTTGTAATGTAACATGCTCTTATTTGTTCACGTTATATATTTCATATTAGCAATAACGAAAATTAGTACCATTTTCTAGCTTCTCTCCCCCCTTTATTTTCTCCTTCACATCTTACTTTCCTGCATTTTTTGGTATTTTAATGTGTATGCCAGGGTAGGAATTGGCTTTGTTGCTAAAGGATTGCTTTGTTTGTCTGTTATGATCTATTTAGTAGTAGATCTATTAGCATTCTAGTTATATATGTTCAGAGGCTTTTAGCTTGGTTGGAAAATTTGTCCCAGATTTCACTCATTCTGGAGAAATATGTAAATTCAGAAAAGTGTAACTAACTTCTTTTAGAGAAGATACAAAGTAACCCTTTCAGTTCCTTTCCCCTTCAGGGTGAAGTGGTGAGTGGCTGGGGAGAGAGAAGGATTCAAAATGCCCCTTTACCCTGAAATTCAGTCTGGTTCCTTTGGTTTTCTTGCCTTTATGTCTGTAGACAGTGCTAACCTATGGAGAAAACAGAGTGCCAGTTCTCATGTGGGCTTATCTCACAACTTCACACGTGACACAAAGGTTTAATATATTTTGGTTTCTTTAGCCTCAGTCAGGATTTAAAAATTTAACCCTTTTCTTTTCCCCTTCGGGAGGCTGATAGTCCTTGGTATTGAAGAATGGGTTTGAAAGCCAAGATGTCTGGACACAGAACTAGCTTGATTTTTTTTTCTTTATTGCAAATACAAAAATCTCTCCCATATCCCTGTAACTCTAAAATTATAGTTTCAGTTTTTCCGCTAAGACTTAGCTGTTTTGGAATAAACCTATGAGTGTTAGGAAAGTTAAATTTTTAAATTATGTTTTACATTCAATAGCTAATAACTTCTTCTATAGACACAGAGGCTTTTAGGTACAAAAGCATTTATTTGGACAACACAGTTTATTATAGAAAAGATTTAAAAATTCAGCTGTAAATACCATATTTGTAAACAAAGTTTTATTGTATCTGACTTGATTCTCTTGATGTTTGTGCTAGCTTAGAAAAATCAGAAGCTGTTTCAGTCAGTCCTGTCCTGTCAGAAATACAGGCATTATTTGAACAGTGGCTCTAAAATGTGTAATATTTAAGATCATTATGATGTGGTAAGGGTAAGTTAAACTTTCTTCCATAAACCTTATTCAAATCTGATCTGCAAAAAATTCTCCAAATTAGGAAGATCTTCATAACTTTATAGAGCAGTGTGAAGAAGGTTAATAAATGTCTTAATTCTGGATTTGTTTTGTTTCATGTCTGTGTGAAAGGGTATCTAGTATACTTCTAAATACACTAATTTGTTGTTTGAGTGTTGAGTTGTTTTGTTTTGGGTTTTTTTTACTTTGGACTAAATTTAAATTTTTTAGAACCTAAACAATAAATTAAGAGTATTATTAATATTTTGAATATGTAGGTTTTTTGTCAAATAGAATCACCTTTGCATTATAGGTCCACTGCATGTATATAATTGGTAGAAATGGCAAAATAATTTTGAGGTACTAGTTTCTGACTGGCTGTATGGTGTGTGTTTATTTGGGGAGGCAGCTTTGCTCTTTAGCCTTTTAAATTTTGAGACCTGTTTTTGCACATGTATAATGGTGAGCAAAAGAGAAATGCATCGAACTTGCTGTGAGATCTTCTGAAGTTAGCTTTTAGAGCTCTTTGATTTATTTCATTATTTACTTATCAGCTTTTTTTTTTTCTCCATGGAGATAGAAATAGTTTAGACTTTTAATTGTATTTACAGTTTCTGCTGTGGAAAGATGTTGCCTTAAAACAGTGAAGATGTTAATGCTTAGGGATTAGTCCTAATCTGTTTTTGTTTTCTTGCTCTGCAAGTCTTTCACCTCATCTCGGGTCCTTTTCAGGATGAATCCAATTTTGATATTAGTATTTCACAATGATATCCATAGGTTTATTTTTCCGTCTTTTTTACTAACCTAACAAAGACCAGTTATTAATTGTGCAAGGCTATTTATAGTTTGTCACTTTTTTTTCCTCTGAAAGTACCAGGGAAGCTTTCTCCTTCATGTTGTAATGTAAATACACATTGATAATGGTGCTGCAAGTCTAATGCTGCCTTTCTTTTATGTCAGGTAGCTGAAATTATTTTGAAACCTGTCAGTCTCCTGGTACATCACTACTTCTGTTAGGAGGATGGACGTTCAAGTAGAGAAGCTTGTAGAAGTGCGTATCTTACAGAATAAAGGGTTGGTTTTAATTGTTATTTCAGTGGAGTTAATGGGCTTTTTTTGCCTTAATTAGTGTGCAAATATATCCAAAACAAGATTAGCCAACTCTGTATTTTAAATTCCATTCTACCCTCACTGTACTCCAGTTAAGAAGTTAACTGTGTATTCAGCTGGCACGAGCAAAATCTTAGGTTGCTTATGAAAGTATTCTGTATACCTAATGACAAGGGCTAGCAAGATACAAATCAGCTATATTTTGCATTGTTGCTGTTTTGTTTTTGAAAGACATTGCCATGACCATGTTGGCAGAGTAAAATACCTCTGAGGATCTTATTTTGGCTTCTGCAACCTCTGCTTCTTGCTGATAAAAATTACTTCTAGACCTTTATGGAGATAAGTGTTAACATTTGGCCTTAAGTTTTTCCTTTCTTTGGAGCAGCCTGCTGAGCTAAGGTGGCTGCAGCTCTGCCTTGCACAGTTTTCCCTTCCACCTTTTGTTACTTGCATTCTTATAGGGGTTTCTTTATGACTCCAGCCATTTTTATCAAATTCATTTATTTAATGTTAAAAACAAGCTGAAAACTTGAAAAAAACATTAAACTCCTTTACTGGTTCAGTCTGCAGAAACATCCTGTATTTTTTCTTGCAGATAGAGAAGAGTTTTACTGAATAAAAATAAACTACACTGAGCATTCTCCTCTTTGTACATTTGTACTTCCATTGATTCTTTAGATGCAAGATCTAATTACTTTCCATTCTGCTCACACTGATGTAGTAATAAATCCTATATGAGATCTTAAGATATAATAATTTAAAAATAATTGTATCTGTTAATGGTAGTATGTGCAAGTCAGTGGTACATATCTCTGTCGGATGATATAATATACTACTTGAGTTTATTAGTAGTTCATCTATACTACTTAAGTTGCAATAAAATTCTATTCAGTTTGTAATTCTTTAGAGAGAGAATTATTATAGAATAGTTTTATATAAGAATTGTATTCTAAAAATGTATTTGCCACATCCGACCAGCTCAAATTCTGATTTAAGATGGAGAATAGATTTTCAAAACCACTCAAGAGTGTATCCCTTGTTTAGTCCTTCAAAAAGGCAAAATATTGTAGTGCTTCTTCAGGATACTGTCAGTAATTGTTTACATATTAGTAATTTAAATATGCTCCAAATATTCATGGACACTGATGCTAAGTATTGTGAAACAAGTCAGTTTTAATAAATCTTTTCTTGCAAACTGCCTGGTAAGACTGATTTCAATAACAGTTTTATGCTGTTATGTGTTATGCTCAGGATTCTATAGCATATTCATTATTGCAGGTGACTGTTCCAGCACCTGGGAATGTTCTCTAGGACTGCTTATTTTGCTAATGTAGATGTGGCTTTAGGTTTCACTGATGTGGTCAATGCAATGTAGCAGTTCTTCCAGGAGAGATCAGAAATATTGAAACTCCTCAGTTTACAGAATGGGTGCAAGGAGATGGGAATTGCCAAGACTTAAAAAATATTGAAGGAGGTAGATGAAATTTATTCAGAACTGATTTTCAGCAAATCCCTTAGCAGAGAAGCTAGGGAACATTTAATTAGTAGGACATGGTTTTAAAATGTCTAAAAAGAAAATTTCAGGAACTTACTGCCATAGGAGGTTGTGGAGGCAATTTAAACTGTAAATGAACTCAAAGAGTTTAGGCAAATGTATGGACAGTAAGAGAGATGGACTGCCAAAGTGGCCTGGCTCACACACTCTCCTTAAACAGCATCTCAATTGATATATTAGAGTCAAAGTGCTTGGCTAGATGGGCTGCTGACCCAGCCCATCAGGTCATTTCCTATGTTCTTGCTTGGCTTCTGCCTGAGTTCAAACAGCAGTTTCAGGAAATACACACTGAGCTTTCTAATACATGGCATTATTAGTTTTGTTAGAAGGCTTTTTGTTAGGAGGTTGTTGCCAATCCAGGCAATTGAATTAAACTACTACAAAGCTTAGTATGTTGCTCATTTGGATTGGATTTGTCTTCTAAAGTGGCCTATATAGAATGAATTAAGTACCATTGAGAAGTGTGAAATTTCACTTCTAAAACTGACAGGGTTTTTTTGACAACTGATGTTTCAAGTATTTCAAGATTCAGCCATTTGGTGGCCACTTTTTTATTTATGCAAGAACTGCTTTTAATGTAAGGGCATATCTGCACTCTTGTATTGTCAACTTGTATGCTAATCTCTGGAAAGAGATTTTGTATTGTTTGTCATCAGGAACTGTATTGAGGTCATGTGGATCATGACTGTTTAATGAACAGTTGTTCATTAAACAACTGTTTAAAGGAAATAATTTATAGTCACAGTCGAAATGACATAGAACTAGTTGACCTCATACTCTTATTTCTTAATGGCAATGCCTTAACATGGTTTGAGACAAAAATGCATTGAGTCAAAATTCTGCTAGCATTCAGAAATTACACTTTTAAATTTTATTAGGTTCCATTATAGTTGGCTGTGCTTTAAAAGTGCTTGTGTGATTCTAGAACTTGTATCAAGGTTTCAGTATCCTAAGTTCACATTATTTTGTTAAGATCATGAAGTTCTCAATTAGTGTTTTGTTGATTTAGTAAGAGAAATAGCGCTTGAAAAGTGCCCATGCTAAAGGTGCCTTCCACTGAGACTGACACATGACAAATAAGTTTTTTTCTGAGTATCATGGTTATCTTAGAGGAGCAGGCAAAGGACAGAACGCACGTCAGCCTTTGGGTAGCAGAACTTTAGGTGCTGTGAGTAAAGCAACAGAATTTGTCACAAAAATATTGAGGCACGGGAAGAGAGGCTGAACCATCAGATTTTTCCAAAACTTTTCTCTTAGTTCGAGCTAATTTGAATGTTTTGCCCAGAAGAGGAAGGAGGTCAAGAGCTAGAATATTCAGTGTAAAAGACTCAGGCCCTGGTTTTCGGAAGTACTGATGTCAGGGTTCATGAATTAACATGTTGGCTGATGGAGTGTGCAAGCCTGCACAAAGGCACCTCAGATGAGATGAAAGAGCTATAAACAAGCAACCCATAGATTTGTTTTTTTTTTTTTTTTTTCCACCTTTAACATGATGCTGTGTAAAATCTATGTTACATTTTCCTTTAGAGAAATTTTCTTGCATCCTTGACTGTGTGCTGCAGACTTTCATTAGATAAGGGGGAATTCTTGTGAGTGACTTTCAGTCAGAGTGTCAGAAATGGCCTTCTCAAAGCTGTGATCACTCCATGGCTTCAACTGTGATAAGGTTGGTCCAGAAACCACTTTTGGTCATGCATTGCCCCAGCACGAAGACTGTTGAAGCCAGCAGTTCTTGGAACTTCTGAAATTTCTTCAGCCCTGATTCAGAATCTCTTTTGGCACATTCAGCAGCATACACAGCCTACCTTCTAATAGTTGTAAAGTAAAAATGTGAATGCAGTACATAAAAGCAAGGCTGAAAGTGGGAGTCAAGGAAATATAGTCAGGCATCAAGTAGGTTAATTGTCCATTGACAACTGGACACTCTATTTCCTGTTTCTGGGAATTGAGATCTAATTAAACTGCATTAAGTTGGAGAGTCTCCCCACCCTTTGGATTGGCAGTCAGATATCATCACAGATGTGAACATCTGATGGCATCCTGAGTGTCAGAATGGTGCTGGCCACCATCAGTTGACCTGTTGCTGCTGCTGAACAGTGCCTTGGCTGCCTTGCTGAGCCTTTTGCTTCTCAGAGCAGCTGTGAAGTGAGCAACAAAGGTTCTCACACAGGAGAAACTGATTTAACACAAAACCAGGAGGCACAGGGCCCACTTGCTGCAGTTGGGCCAGTGTGTGCATTCCCATGCTCAAATCCACTCTGCTAGCTGGAGCCTCAGGTTTGGATGGCCTGCAGCAAGAGGTCTGGGGAGAGGAAAGCCAGCAGGTTCCCAGGACATTACCCAGATTACCAACCTCAGGCACTTAGACACAATAAATAGGCACAGCTGGGAATACCAGTCAACCCAAATTCCCTGTTACTTTAAAAGCAGGAGTCAAGGGCCAGCCATCATGCTAAAGCTTTTCTGCTTCTCACAGGTCTTGTGATGGGCAACCAAAAATACTGAGCTGAGAATGGTACAGATTGACAGATGTCAGCTGTAGCCAGACTGGCTCCTCCCAGGAGTTTGGGCACCTAAATCAACTGAAAGAGATAGGCAAATGTAGCTATCCAGCCCACACATAACAGATGGAAAGACATGCTCATGTACCATGAAGCTTTTAGGTACTTTTATTCCTGTCTAAACTTCAAGCTAAAATTTTCAATTGTAGCAGAGGGAAGAGTATATCAATGAATACATCTTCAAAAATTATGCCTGCTTGGGGAATCCAAAAAAGAAATTTTAAGAACTCAGCTATTCGTATTTCTCTCCTTCATCACATTCTGAAGGTGATGATAGCCAGTTGTTAAAATGCTACCTTCAAATACTCAAGATAAACTCTGGCAATACAATATTTTCTGAAGAACTTTAAGTCTTCTTTGAAATTCATTACTAAAATTGTCTTGTTTAGATTATATTATGAATGCTAACTCTTAGTGAATTTTACATTGAGCCACACTTCAGAAGGTCTGGAAGATTTATTGGCTTGATAAAATGCAAACATTGATACAGTTCATTGTTTTTCTCAAACAGCATAAAGCTTCTAGAAAAATCATGTGAAACAAAATAGTATTTTTAAAGTGCTTCCTCAAACCTGAGCTAATCACATAGCCCAAGCTTGAAAATGTGAATGTCTATTGTATCTCATCGATGTTAGTGTTAGAAGTTAGAACTTGCCATCTTTAATTTGTGAAATTGCTCCACCAGAAAGAGAGGAATTAATATAATTTCTTCCATTTTCTTATCCTTTCCTCTGTCTCTGGTATTCCTAAAATGAGTAACACTCAAGTTTCAAGTTCTGAGGGCTTTGGTGGGTTGGTTATGTTTTTGTAAACATGAAAGGTTTTATTTTCTTTTAGCAATTTAACAAAGTAAAATTTTGGCCATAATGCTCAAGAGTTGTGTTTATAAATATTTCTTTCCTTCTGATTTGTAGAGGGAGGAGGGCATAGGCTCTATTTAGATGTGTGCAAGCAGACTGAAGAAAGTTCTGTCCAGAAAAAAAATTATAAAATGCACCTGCTCTTCTACTTTTTTTAGGGTTTTTTCTCCTTTGTTCATAATTTTAGCTAGCCTTTTCATGTTTACAAACTTCTTTTCGTCACAGAAGGGCAGGTTTCAAATAAAAATACAGAAATCTAAAATGGTAACAGGTTTCTGCTTTGGTACAGACTTTCTCTGTTTATTTTGGCTGCTCTGTGCTTTGCTATCATTTCTGCATTGCTTGGGTTTACAAAATTAGGATAACCAGCTTTCCACAAATAAAATTATACATACTGTTTCATGCTGGGCATCTGGTGCACTTACTTTTTCATGACTTCTAATATTTTTTATCATTAATGAATGTGCAAATATGCTTGGGTCATGTACAGAGGGACATGACACAGTATTTTCCTTGTGTTGAAAACTGTTTATCAAGTGGTTGATGTCAAACACCGGGAATTCTAGGCTTCCTTCTGAAAGTTTACGTAATGGTTTGATTAATGCTGAAGTTAATGCAGTTTGTTGAAATAATTTAAGCTGCACAAATAGCTTTTTAATTATACCAAGCAGTTGAGAAAATAAAATTTGTACAGGTACTGTTTTACTTAGTTGTTATTCTCTCCTTCATTCTTTGAAAAATGTTTGTTTAAAAATATCTGTGCTTGTTCTTGCTCTTATCTCCTTCTCTGTGGAATGAAGACAGCAAGAAGTGTGAAGTGAAAAATAATGTATTTACTAAATAGAAAAAAAGATTGTTTTTTTCCCAGTAAAACTTTTCTTTTGCGCATACCAGACTTCTGTCACATATTCATGTGTAATGGTTGTAAATGCTCTTTTATTTTTAAGGTTATTCTTGTGCAAGTTAATCCAGGGGAAGCATTTACAATAAGAAGAGAAGATGGACAGTTTCAGTGCATTACAGGTAAAGTTGAAAATTTATTTTAATAATTTTTAAGTCAGAATCAGAATTAGTAAAAGGCAATTTGTGGTGAATGAGAAAGAATGACAGAATTTATTTTAAATACGAGAGCTGTTTAAAGACCTAAAAAATTATGTGCTAAGGATCATTGAGATTTAGATTTTGCTGACATAAACCAAGTACTTTTTCTTACATTATATTAGATGAAATTCAATTTCTTGGGGAGAAGGGATGAACATTTTCAGATTGCAAAGCAAGCATGGAAAGGCTGTTGTAGCAACTTTTGACTAAGCTCATTTATTTCACAGACCTCAAATTAAAAGCTGCAATTGTTAATATGGCTTCAGTTTAGTTTGTTTTATTCTTTGCTATCATGTGGACATTGTTTCCCTGTCTGTTATCCCACCTAGTTTCTTAATCTCTCTAGGGGCCAAATTGCATTATTTCTGAGTTCTAACAAGTGCAGCTTCAAAATATAAATGTTTCATCTAAGCATAGCATCCCCTTATGCAATGGTCAGTTTGGATGTGGTTTTCTATTCCAAATGTATAGCTACCAGTTAAGCATATCTAGAAAGTACTGTGAGAGATGAGCAATCAGCTGTTGCTGCTGCATAGAATACCATTTTACTGTGTTGTAAGGGAGTATCCACAGATTCAGCTATGGGTTCACATTTTTCCTTGTCATCATCTGGGCTGGTGAATCCTACCTTTTGGGTTTTCTTCTGGATGTTGGCCCAGCTCCAGCAGATACTGGTCTGGGAATTTGAAGCAAGTATTTTCTAGCTCCTTTCCCTCTTCTTTCCAGTCTGAGAAGAACTGAAAGGTCTGGTTTCCAGTGTCATAAGCAGGTCCTTTGGCTACAAAACAACTGATTCAAAGGGGGTCATAGATGGTAATTGAGTTTATACTGAAAGTTCTTAAAGTTCATGTGTCTGTTAGCATCATATTTTCAAAACTTTGTGCTGATGAGTGGTATTTTTGCATCCTTTGAGACACAAATCAGTATTGCAGCTCACTATTCCATACAGCTTATTTGAAACATGATATGTAATAATTACTTGACAGTACATGAGGGAAATTATTTTTGTCTTGCAATTCAAGTTAAAGAAAAGATAAGATACATTTTGCTTCTGTTGCACAGAATACTGAGGGAAGTGGCGTGTGTTGCATGATTGGTTCTAATTTTTAATTTACCAAATGGTCTTACTGATGGAGAATGAATTGACACTTTTCTGGCATGATCGTCTTCAAAGCAGGAAGTGTTTAATGAACTGCAAAAATATTAAGATAATTTCCTTACAGATATGGTTCCAACCTTCCATGGTACAGCTTTTATCCTTGACTGGTGCCTCTTGCTTTTGGAGTAGGCAGCTTGCTATTGTGATTTGATTCAGCTGTGGATTTCTTCATCCTTTAAATATGAAAGTGGGCGTGAGCAAGTTAGTAGACGATTGTTTCTGGGACTCAATAAGTGTAAGCTGGGGTACAGTCTTTACAACTTCCCTGAAAAATGGCACTGCAATCTGGAAAACTACATCCCAAATCAGTACCACAGCTTTTGCAAGCTTTCTGTCACATAGGTACTCTTCTTGTCCTTCCCCCTTCCTGCAGATGAAATTGTGGATTATAGCTGGTAGTAAAATAGGGGGCGTAAAGATTTTTTCATATCTGTGACTTCAGTAATCTTCATACAGAACCGGAGTTGCACCTGATCTTTTGAATGTTGCTTTTTTGGTCTGTTCTTGCCACTTCTGAGACATTTCTGTGTTTTTGAGTGCTATGCGAATGGATCTTTCTACCTTTTGGGTCTGTCTGCCTTAAAGAGGAAATTCCCTTAGTAATTGATGCTGTTCCTTTTTCATTATGTGCCTTGAAGCTCATGAGAGCTGTCTACTGTTTGGTTTCCTGTGTAGAGATCTGTATAAAATAAACTATTTTAGAAGGTGTAAACTATAGAGAGGAATTTGGCATTGGTCCTTTTTGTTCTGCCACAACTTCTCAAACATAGTTTGCCCTTGACTTGCCTACAAAATGGATTACCAGTCTGCAAAATGGGTTACAGCTGCAGAAGTCTATTGCATTGTCTTGAAAGTAAGAAGGAAAGAAAGCTCACATGAGTTCCTTGTTTTTTTCTTCACTGTATGCACTCAGTTGTTAGGTGAAATCATAGTTAAAGATGTGGAAATATATAATGAGAATGGTTTGGATAAATGTACAAAGATCTTTATTTTTAGAAAGACATGAAAAAGGACAAGATGGCTGAAATTTAGTGGAAATGCAATCAGTGGGAAGTTAATTTAGTCATTATAATGTTTCTTAATAGTTTTTTTAATCTTAATTTTCCCTGTAAATATTTGTCCATTTTTATACTCTTCACTGACTTAAAAGTCTTTGCAAAGAACACATATGCAGTTTTTTCGGTGATATATGATATAAAAAAATTGAAATTATGTAAAGTTAGTACTAAAATGAAAGAGTGGAAGTTGAGAAGTAGCAAGCTGCTTATGGATCCCAGATAGCAGTGCAGGTAGCCAGATATATTAGTTTGAATTTTTCGGTAAGTCACGCTTCCTTGGATAATTCTAAATCTCTCTTGTGCTTTATTGCTGGTCAATTCACCTTGAGATTGTGCTGTCTGCTGAAGTCAATGTGGATTGTTAATAAATCTAACCATAATGTTAATTGTGTTTTCTTGCATCAAATATTTACCTGTTGGAAACATTTTTGAGGTCAATCTTCATGCTGTTCTTGTAGTCTATTCTATTTTTAAAGAGAGCTGTCCTTACTTTGGCAACACTGAGCATAGGGTAAAATTTCTCAACCTGAAAATGATGAGTTAGTGTCTCTTCAGGACAAAGAAGATGTGTGAATAAAGTGACTGTTTAGAGCTGTCCTTGAGTCAATGAAGTAATGAAAACTTAAAGCACTAATTAATGGAGAAGCACGCAATGCATTTTCTGTGAACTGCACTTCTCAAGAAAATGCTGCATTTACATGCAGGTCTTTGTACTGGCTTACCACGTGTCTGGTCTCACAGGTGATCTGTAAAGCTTTGACTGGTTTGAAACTACATTAAGTGAGAAGCACCTTCTTAATGTGGTCTTCTTCCATGGCAGTAAAATATTGAGTGAAAAGACTCATAAGAATAATTCCTGGTTTGAAATCTAAGGATGGCAAAAGAGCAGTGAGGGTTAAGGGACCCTTTATCCTTGGTGAATTCCATTCCTTTATTTTGGTGACCTTTTAATGAATTAAAATAACATGTATTTTATCCTTTATTTCTGTAGAATAAGAGGCATGGTTACTTCATGTTTCTGTAGTTAGCAGTCTTGGATCATAGTTGGGTTTCTGTTGTTTGCATTTTGACTTAAATACGGCTTTGATTGAGCACTTCTATATGCCACTGGCCATATTTTTCAGATATTAGGAAATATTTTCCTTGCCTGCCTAGTGATTTGTCAGATAGTGGCAACTCATGCTCCCACTTGACGCAGCTTCAATTTAAACCATTTGTCAGTCTCTAACTTTACGAAAAAACATGCATTTCTTGCTAGATAAATAGGAACATGTCTGTCTATTTAACCATGTGTTAGACCAAAATGTTTCTTTTCAAAATAAGTCTTTTAAATCAATGAGAATTTTCTCATATACTAGAAGTACACAGACTTCTGTGGAAACTTCCCTTAAGCCAAAATTTTCTTCTGTTAGTATGAAATAATCAGCTACATTACGGTGATTCAGAAAACCAGGTCTGAAATGTATGAATGGGTTCTCTTGGTAGAAATGAATTACTGCAGCTCACTCATTCATGAATTCTTCCTACTGCAGAATAAATGAATGAAGATGACTCATCTTGAGGACATTTTGTAACAGTCCCAAGTTACAGCTAAAGGCTATTAAATGTTACTTGACACAATAAGAGAGACCATGTTCTATATGTCTCTGCAAAGGGAAATTGCCATTTTCATAATAGAATAAGAAGACTTATGTAAATTAGAATGAGTCATAAATGCTTCATGCTTTGAAATTAAATGAAGTGTCAGTATTAAGGTTAGGCTCTGGGATAAAAGTTAAGCAAGCTTAACCTATTTTTTTTCTCTTTGAAATAAGAAATAAAATTCTTCTGGAAAGTGTTTTCAGGGAAGTCTAGAGGAAAAGAAGATACACCAAATTCTGAGACTTCAGTAGTGAAACACAAACTTTAGTTTGTTCTCAGATCAGCTTGAGCTTTGCAAAACCAAACCTACCCATTACCCAGAATATTTTGTGAATAAACTTGTTCCAGAATCACAGAATGGTTTGGTTCGGGTTGGAAGAGACCTTCAAAGGTGTCTTGGTTTGAAAGACAGGTATTTGCTAAGGAGAGGCAAGAACCCCTTTTCCTGAGATGGAGGGTGCAACCCCCTCCCTTCCAATTATAATTTGAAATCAGATGCTTTCAGGCAGAAGATATGGGGATAGAAATAACAGTTCTTTACTAATATATCTAACCAGGCAAACAGCATAAAAACAACAACTTTAGAAATTGACAACAAAACAGAACAGTATAGTTCAGTCCCAGCCTTTTTCAGATGCAGGCTCCCTCTCTCTGTGCTCAGTTCCCGGTGCTGTGGGCAGGGCAGGGCAGGTCTCCCGCAGCTGAAGAGGGCTGGGGTGATGGCAGCAGCTCAGGGGTGAGAGGGATGGCGGGGGCAGCTCCTCCCTCACGGTGTCGGCCGTGCTGCTCGGCAGCAGGTAGTAGGATAAAACGGGAAGGCAGGAGTGCGAGGTCCAGCAGCAGGGAACGTGGTCTCTGGCGTTGGGACTGCGGGGAGGATGCCAGGCAGGAGCCCCGGCTGTTTTCCTCCAACTCTATGTGCGAGCGAGCGAGCGAGAGCTCTCCCCCCAAGCGCCCGCCCCTCTTCCCCACCCTTCCTTTTTCTGGTTCCCTTTGTGTCTCCCCCCGCTTCCTGTGAGAGAAAGCTATTACTAAGCTGTAGCCACAAAAACTTAGCATAACAATGGGAAAAATTCCACAGAAAAAAGAAAAAGGGGAGTGATTCAACCCCCAACATAAGGTTATCTACTTCCAACCCCTCCCCATCCAGCTTGGCCTGGAACACTTCCAGGGACAGGGCATCCACAACTTCTGTGGGCAACCTGTGACAGTACCTCACCAGCCTCAGGAAAATTTCTTTCTTATATCCAGTCTAAACGTACTCTCTTTCAGTTCAAATTGTTGCCTCTTGGCCTGTAACAATAGGCCCTAGTAAAAAGTCTTTTTCCATCTATTTTATAAATCACATTTATCTAAACAAAGGCTGCAATAAGGTATCCCCAGCACTTTCTTTTCCTTAGGCTGAACAACCCCAACTCTCTCAGCTTGTCTTCACAGGAGAAATGCTCCAACCTTATGACCACTTTTTTGGCCCTCCTCTGGACCCTCTTCCAGTCCATGTCTGTCTTCAGCTGAGGAACCCAGGACTCCAGGTGGGAGGCAGAATCAACTCCCTCGCCCTGCTGGACATGCTGCTTTTGATGCAGCCCAAGATACAGTTGGCTGTCTGGGCTGCAAGTACACATTGCCAGCTTGTTTTTCATCCATCAGTATTCCCAAGTTTTCAGCTTGTAATTTATTTTCTACTCTTTTCTGCTTTCAGGCTTGGCGTGGTTTTGATTGTTTACAGATACTGTTAGAGCAGCCAAACTAAGCATCTTAAAATCTGAAAGTAACTGCTATTTAAGTACATTTGAAGCAAAAAACCCTAGATGTATTTTGTTCAAATATCATCTTGTGCTTTGGTGTTGAGTTTTATTCTAAAACAATTTATTAATATTGGAAGTGGTTAAAGACCTGTCATAAATTCTGTACAAGATGCCACAGATCCCTGAGAAGGGACTTTGTTAGTTGCTAATGGTCATTGGGAGATGCTTCCCTCACAAGATCACCATAGCTTATTATCAAATCCTAAACCACTGTGATAAGTGGAGGAAGTGTGTGCTGTCATTCTGTGGTGATTTTAGAACATACAAATATACCTGGCACTGTAGTAGTGGTTGCATTTATAGACTTAAAGGGTGACATCACCTCTAGAAATACCGTATCTTGTTTGTTAAATTACTCGGTATCCACATTAGCACTGGGCAAAGTTTAGGAATAAAAGAATGTTTATTTAAATACATAGCTGTCTAGTAATTGAACAAACTAGCAAAAGCAATAAAACACTATTAACAAGAGTTCTCTCCTACAACATATGTAGTCTTCTAGGTACCTTAATAGCCTGAGTAATGGACCCCTTACAAGTAAACCCAGATGTGTATTACAGAGGTCTAGTGCTTTGGTTTTCTTGCTTCCGTTAAGAACAGCTTACTGAAGCCAGTCAGAGAAGCTGCTCTGGGTGCTCTTTTTCTTTCTGTAGCCTGAGAAGAAACTAATTTTTCATCCTTGTTTCCTTTTACCTGTTTCTCGTTTCTAAATACTGAAATGCTGCATGACAACATGTGGAAGTTTACTTGCTTTCCTTTTCAACTTCAATGATGCTTTGCACCTTTTCTCCACAGCAGCCTTCTGAAAACACAGATGTAAGGTTTCATATATCGATTAATTAAAGAAAAAAATCTAAAAAAACCCTCAAAACAACCTCACCCTAAGTGGTAGATGATTTCAGTTGCCATCTCCTTTCCTTCTATGTAAGACTAAAGATATTGTGTAAGGCTGAAACTGGATATGGATACTTAGATTAACATCATTTTCTACATATAATTTTAGCATCTCCACTGGAAGTATTTAGAGGACCTTTATAAAATGCATTGAAGGAAGCTAAGACAAATAAACTGAAAGTATGGGATCAGAGCAAGCTACAGTGATCTGCAGCTATGTAACTCTTGGTTAAGGTTGTCCATGCAGAGGGTCAGAGCTGAGTCTATAGCAGTAGCTTAACTCTAAAGCACCTCTGTTTGGGAATGAGCTGCAATATGCACAATTTTCTTAAAAATTAAAGGTTTTTTTTATTTCTAGGTATCTGCACTCAAACTAAAAATATTAGTACTGGCCAGCTATGTGGGAGTATGACTTCAGAAGAGACATAATTCCATTTTGTATTGAAACAAGATGATGAGGGAAAGTGGTCACAAAACATGGTTGTAGCAGCTTGATTTGGAGCTGTCTCATTCCAAAATAATTTTAAGTAGGAATTGTTCTTTCTATAGCTTAGATTGATAAATAGTTGCGTGAATGCCTTTGCAAATATTGCTGAAGACTTAACCTTTCTACCTTTTACTGGTAGGTTAACCTAAAAATTGGATTGAGATATGGCAAATACCCTTCTGGTAAGGTAAATAAATAATGATGGATTTAAGCAATTTAAACTCTCACTGCAGTGCATGTAGAATGCTCATGTGTTGGCTTTGACACATAGCATAGGTCCAGTTCGTAAGTCAAGTACTATTGGCAAGTAAGACTTGGCCTGTAAGCCCTGCTGCTGCAGCTCTGCTAGTAGAGCTGCTGAATTAAAGCTGGGTTCAGACACATCTCCTTGATTCTGTAGGCCCTCTTGCAGTAGGGCAGAGGCAGTCTTCGAGAGTCATGACTGTCTTTCAAAAATTTGTTGTGCTAACTCAATGAAAATTGCAAAGTAGTGCAAAACAAGGTCGTTCTCCTGACAAGAATAAAACATAGCAATCCAGAATTCTGTTCTTTAGATTGGCCTCTCTCTGCTCTGAGAGTGACCATGAGAGTTAACCTCGTAATGGGAGCTCCCTCAGCCTTTTCTGGGAACTGCCTGACCTTATCCTCCATTAATTCTGACGACTGACCAGGTCTTTGTGGTTCCAGTCTCACCAAGCCATTAAAGAAGCAGGCAGGGATGACACAAGAAGCTGTTATTGGAAAAACTTATTTTATCATGCTGCTTTTCTGCCAGAGCAGCTCGCATTACATTTGTGCCTACTTTGTTAGTGTTATAAATGCTAGACTTCTAAAACATTCTATTCCCAGAACAAATTGAATTTGGTAGAAGTTTGATTAAAAAACAAACTGGACTTGTTTTAGACTTGTCCTCTTCTGCAGCAGCAAATTAAAGAAAAAAGGGGAATGCATTAATGCATATCTCTTCTGATGTTGATTGTAGTGTGTCTTAGGACAAACATAGTTTTCTGCATTAATTTCTATTTAAAAACTGTTAAATAGAACCAATATCTTTATATGGACAAAACATGTCTGTAACATTTTTTGCTTTGGATATTTCTCATTCTTCTAATAGATATTTTTTAAACTTTTGTTCTATCTTATTTCATGTGTTCTGAGATGTGAGTTCATAAAGTACTATATTCATTGTAGCTGTTCAGTCAGGTTTTCCTTTTCCTGTTTGACTTTACTGTGTTCAGATCAGTTAATCTTCCCTTGTACCTTCTTTAATCTTCTCCTTTATTCCTTCTTTTCCCTACACTGCAATCTCCACGCTGCAAGCTCAGCCTGACTGTAGGAAGGTTCTGGAGACATTTGTTTGAAATATCAGTGCTTCAGCTGCATACTGAAGTCATCTAATTTTAGGTGTCTAAATGTGTGTTTCTATATATGTGGCCTTGGATCTAAGCTCCCATTGAAACTAGTGAAGATTTAGTCACTAGGTATAGTACAGTCAGTGCTTTTCAGCTGACATCAGTTTGCACTCAACGGCTCTCCAGGCTCCACTGTCTGTACCAACTAGGTCTCCACTTGCTATAATGGGAGTTTAAAGTCCTAACTTTCACACAGACATATAATTTTAGATACCTAAATGAGTTGTCTCCATTTTGGAATTAAAGCCTAACTATTATAAGCTGAAATAAATAAGGCTACATCCTGAAAGTGCCTCATTTAGGTGTGTTGATTCACAGTTGTACCCTCAGTGAATGTCTGTCCGCAAGCACCTGAACTCTTTGAGCTCATCCATTTCCATGAGCATCTAACATCACATTTTACAAGGATGGTACTGGTTCTTGGAGGTGCATGTTGGAAATTAATTTACAGCCCTAAGTTGCAGCTGGAGAATGCCAGAAACTTGGTTTCCATTACTCTAGTCAGACACGTCTAGCCCCCAGGGCTGTGAAGTCGTAATTCAAGCTGCTGAGATTCAGGTGCTATTATTGCCTCAGTCTGGAATCAGTTGTATGAAGCATGTTAGGCTTGACAGGTTTGTGTCTGGCAATATTATAATATTCCCATGGCACTGCAATCAGTTAATCTGATTTCTTCTCTGACTGTGCTGTTGATGGGAAAGAAATAGCCCTATATTGCTTACTTTATGGAGGGAAAAGAAAGTAAACTGGTAGGATCTCTTCTTGGTTTCTAGTAAGTAGAAGTAGTTAGTAATTTTCTCTAAGTAGGAAGTTTCTCTAATGTTAGCAGTAAGCAGTTGGAATTAAATAAAAAGAACAATTAGAGCTATGGGCATTTTGCTTAGTCACTTAATATACATTTAGCATAAGTTAAACTGATAGCATTTTCTTTATCTTAATTGGATGCAATCTGATTAACTGAAATAATAAAGATTCATGAAATTGCTAATGTTAAAGAGTGCAAGAAGTTCCTTAATTTCATTATCTGATTATTTTAAAACAAATGGTGCTTTTATTTTGTACAAGTTCAAACAATGTTTCTAAATGGACTTTGTCCTGAGTTTCATGAAAATTGAAAGGCTGGAACTTTGTGCATAAAGGACTTTTGCTGGATTCTCTTTCACAACTACGTACAGTACGAATACAGGCTGGTGTGTAATCTATCAGAAAATGCTGCGCACTGTTAGATGAGACCTCAGGAGAGTTCCTTATAGTTCCACCCTGTGCAATTCAAGTTGTATTGCTGCATTTTTGAAGTACAGTTGTAGCTGTCAAACTATTTCAACCTCTATCACAGAAGTAAGAAATAAGCTTTGTCAGTAAGAAATAGCTTTGAATTGGTTTTAGTTTACTCTTGTCCCATTTGTAGTCATGGCTGCCTTATCTTGTGCCACTGCCAGTGTCAGGCCCTTGGTAGCTGAAGGGCTGCAGACACACTGGGAAGGAAAACAGTCTTCATGGTTGTGGAGAAGCTCTCATGGCCATTGTTTTTCCAGAATTCAGTACAAAGCCAGTTCCTCATACATGCCCGGGCTGTCACAACCATGCCAGCAAGCTTACAAGCTGAAAGTTGTTGGCTACCCAGGAGCTTAGTCTCCCTTTCCTCTATTTTCACCTGTGCAAGGGTAATGTGTGGTCTGTTCTTGCGAGAATGTAATATCTAACTAAATGCTGCAACTTTGAATCCAAGATTTTTTAACTCTGTTTTTAGTTTTGCTTGCTTTCTTTTTTTTTTTTNCTAATTTTTTTTTTTTTTTTTTTTTGTAATAATAGATGATTCAGCAGCACATGGCTTGATAGATGTGGCTGTGCATATGTTGTTAATAGTAAATTAGTAGCTCTCTTTTTTTGACTGTCTGTGAAATGACTGAGGTTTTGTCAGCTTGCATGTCACTCTTCAACTTTATTTAAAATCATGATAATATAACTTCCCCTTCTTCCTTTTGCAGACATGCAGCAATCTGTTTTACATCTAAGGCAGTTTATTATCCAAATGAGGTAAAGGAAGAAGAGACCGAAGATAACCAGGGTCATTATATATAGGCAGGCTAGCTGTGCACAAATATAAACAGCTCCTGTGTAATGTGAGTTAAAAGTTCAGACACTTAAAGCCATTAAGAAACAGTGTAATCATAAGGGGTTTCACAGTTGGAAGGGCCAAATTCACTGGAAGTGAATACAGCTATCCACACTGCTGTTCTTGTTTCTTTATGCCAGAGAGAAGCTCTGTCTCTCACTGCAAAGGGCTTTCCAGTCATCCTAGAAAACTGAATTGTCTAGGGCAGGTGATCTAGGAAATCATTCAAAGAGCTTCAGATTTTTTTAGTGACTATGTAGCATCCAGTATTTTGTAGATGGGTCTCCGGTTAATGCTACTGGAGCTTCTAGAGAAGCTGATGACACCTTCCTTCCCTTTTGATTCATCAGCTGTTCTCAATTTGTTTTTCCAGTAGCCCATTCCTCAAAAGTCTCACTTATCTTTTCACTTCAATGCTCTATATATGGGCCATTTTCATAAATACTGTATATAATGTGTTTCCCTTGGATGATCTTTACAGTTCAGAGGTTGAATGGATGTGCCTTTCAAAACAACTAAAAAAAGAGATGCAGTAAGAACTATAAATGCCAAACCAGCAGTAAATATTATTCCTCATTAGTAATTCTTGAAAGGAGTTAATATACAGAGAGTAGTCAGCCTTTCTCTTCTCTGCTTTTCCAACCAGTTGTCTTTAAGGTGGTTTCTTGAAAGATAGCATTTAAGTGAAGTGCTATTGTGTTGCCTCCTCAACTGCTTTAGACTTGAAGAGTTTGTACTCTGAAAGGCACCACTCTGTAGACAGAGTTAACTCTTTTGGTTTATGCAGCCAAGAGACATCTCAGTAAAGCTCTTAAGGAGCAGGTAGATTTGGAAAATTGTATGAAACATACTTAAGTTTTCATTTATTCTTTTTGTTGTGCTTTCCATATACTTCGTATTTTGTTTCTTGTTTTGGGATCAGGCAAAGATTTTGGATCAGATTCTATTAGATGTACAAAAAAAATACTTTGACTCTAACCTAGATTTAAAATTCAGTTAAATATGAATTCTTATCTGACTTTTTACACTTATTTTTCAAGTGATAGCACGTACAAATAAAGCTACCTTGAAGGCAGATCCTTGGGGTGCCTAAAGCCCAAAGCGAGTTTGGTAATTTGAGAAGCTAAACTGTTTTTCCTGAAAGATAATTTTTTTCTGAGTTGGGGTCAAAAGCAGAGGGACTATCTGCCATTAGAATTTGGCACTGCTGACAGTGCAGTTTTGGGGAGCATCTGGTGGCTATGCAATGCATTAATGAGTGAAAATATACAGTAAGTTACAGGGGCAGTCTAAACTATAACCAGTTAAAGTTCTTCCAACATGAATAAGTTTTAAAAATCACCTGCTAAGAGAGCTGGAAAATTAAGAGTGAGTCTCAACAAGTATTGATTGAGGTGCAGAGGACTGGCTTGTGTGAGACTAACTTTAATTTATTTCTCTGATTTGTACTATGGATACAAGAGGACTGTCAAGCATGAGTTTTTGAGATTGATTATTGGTGGTTTGATCACTTTTTCACTTCTGACCTGTGCATTTCTACACAGGTTGTAAATCCATGATATCCATGTAGTATTTGCAATAAAATATTTGTAAAAGATATGGTTTTATGCTTACTACACCCTTCTAATGCTCATGAAAAGGAAAATTGCATTAACAGGAGGAAAATGTACCTTGGAAATACCCTATCTTTTCTTTTAATTGCAGCTATATACACATCAAAGTTTCCTTTCATCACTTTCCAGGAAAGGCGTGACACATAGTAGATTATTAATATGCCCACACAGCTTTCTCTGTTCATCCCTCTGTCAGGTCTTTTAGCTGCTGTACAGAGCACTGATTTCTCCACAATAGCTTTCCAATTGTGCATTATGTTCATAGAATTTCAGTGTGTTGTCATTTTTTTTTAGTTACTAAGCCTTGTCCTCTCAACTGAAAAACAGATCCATTATTTTTGATGGGAAAAATCTAGTTTTGTGTTGGTGACAGTAGTTAAACAGAAAGGTTTGAAGTTCTTTTCAGAAGCACATAAATGTGTGTTGCTGGATCATCTTCTTGTATGGTGTTACTGTGCTGCTGGATGTGGGCAAGTAGTACAGTAAACGTTTCTGTGCAGCTTCGGAGAACTGCAAAAAAGGTCTGAAATGCCTGGGAAGATTCCACAGAGAAAAAGAGGCTTAATGTTGTGTAAGGTTACATTTATTTAGGATATAGTTTTGGCGGATATGAGGGCCAGTGAGAAGCAGGTAGGACTAGAAAATGCAGGTGTGAAGAATTGCAGGTATGCAGTGGAGTCTTGAGGCCAGATACCTGCATGTTGCTTGTTTCCTTGAAAGCATAGCACAGAATGGTTTTGATCACTATTTCCAAAGAACTTCAGCAGACTCAGTATAACCTTTTTTTTAAAGGTTCTAAATTGTCCATGAAATAGGAAAGGATTGAATGCTAAAGCATGATGCACAGCTAGCCTAGGATGTAAATATATTCCTTCTTAATCACTCAGTAATCAATGCACTTGGATGTCTTTCAGTTAGCGAGACATTCTAGAAATACTTGGTATTTCAGCAAAACTGGTCATCCAGACAACTCGAATGGCAAAGGAAATCTGTATTCCAGAAGTGGTAAAAGACCAAGAATATGTAATAGTTGTTCAAAGGAGTGTTGTTTGAATGGTACCGGTGAACTGGGTGAAATGCAGTAATATACAGTGCAAAGTCATGCATAAGATTAATAAATTATAGATGGGGATCTCCTCACTTGAAACTTAATAAGGAGAAGGAAGAAGCAGGCAAGCTATCTATTTGACTCACAAGAATAATATTATCTCCAGTATAATGTATCTATAAAGCTTAGTGTGATCATAAAATGCATCAGGACAGTCGTTAGTATAGCTTAGGATGTTTAATAGCATTTTACAGAATTCTGCTGAGATTTCAACTGTAATTTTATAACTCATTTACAAAAGGTGAAATGAAGCTGACTCCAGGTGTTGTGAAAAGGAGCTGTTAGGATATTCAGGAGAAAATATAAAAAGAAAATAGAAGAACTTGATTTGCTTGGCTAACAATGACTTTTGGTAGAAAAAAACAGGGATTTAGAAGAAAAAATTAATGCCAGAGCTAGTCTGGAATCCAGTTGGCTATCAAATGGCTGTGAAATACTTTTATGTAATTACAAGAAATGTGGCTGCATAGGAGAGTGGTTCTCTAGATGAGCAGTCCAGTGGGGAGACATGAATAGAAGAACTGCTTTGGTATTGGTCTTAATGCTTCTACATAAAATCCATTTATGATGGATCTTGATGCATGATAATGGGGGAGAGGAATGAAATTGCAATTGCAGGTGAATAGACTTGATGCATGAGGTGTTTTTCAGGCCTTGAGCCCTCATGGTTCAACAACAGAAAACTTACATCTTCTGCATCCAGACAATAGTGAAGCAATGAAAAGATTTCTGCACAAAGGGTACATTTACTTTACAGCTATTAAGCAATTTTCTTGTCTCAGCTCCTTCATGGAGGGATATATTGATCCATACATAATGTATGGTAAGGAAATCCACCATATGCATGTGTCTTTTTCCCTTTGTTCTGGTTTGGAATGACAACCCTTACATGTCTGAGCCAAGTTAGTTATTTCATCCCTGGCCTCTTGTTTGGCACAGGTAAGTAGATTCTTTACATAGTTCTTTCTGGCTCCAGGTTCATTTTGGATGCCAAAACAGTGAGTGTATTACTTTCCAAAACATATTTGGTTACAAAGCAAATTGAATTTGAAGAGAGCACTGCAGTGGTATAGGCTTATCTTTGTTCCTGGTCCCGGCTTACTGCTTTTCCAGATACTTTGTTTCTGATAATACATGTTTATTAACATTGCTAAAGCTTCTTATCAAGAGAAGCCTTTGTGATAGATGCTCTTAGTATTTGAGCTTACATACTTCCTGTATGTGGTAACTTGCTTGAGATTTGTAGAAAATAATGCCTCGTTTAAGTGATCTGTAAAGAATACATTGTGGAGAGTCAAGGAGTCTTAGTCACATAAAACACCAAAAAGACCAAATTTTAAACTTCAAATTCCAAAACTAGTTTAAAACATACAGATTTTAAAGTCTTTATTAGTTATTACTAGTTAGATTGCAGACCCTGAAAACTACTTCCACATCACTTTAGCAGTAAAGTTTGAGGTTTGCAGTGTGAATTGGGTGATAGTCTTAAGGGATTTGTGCAATTGTAGAAGCATTTCACTTCAGAAGAGGCTGCAGATGTTTGTAGCAAGCATGGCACCTTTCTGTGTTGCTAAGTGACTGACAGTGCCAGTGTTTTTTTTATGTGTATCCTGGTTTGGAGTTAATTAATTTGGGTTCAAATTTCTACAAAGCTTTTTGGACATGAGAATTCTTGTATGTGGACCTTAAGTCATCAGCAGAACCAGAAATCTTAATGTAAATGTTTAAGTATTTGTCATGTCAATTGCAATGATAACAATGTTCAAGATCAGTAGTTTTTCAGTCAGACTTTTATTTCCACTGTCTTCAGATCATCCTCTATTGTAGCTGCATTCATAGGCCTGTTATTAGCAAAAAGACAGAGAAAAATATATCTACAGGAAGAATTGTGATTGCAAGGGGTCATGTTTAAGATGCTTGGATTCCACCTTAGGTGTGACTTGCTTTAGCTGCAGAAGTCTCAGATGCAGCCCAGGTGACCCACTAAATAATGATCTAATCCTGGCAAGCATGCTGAATCCATTGCTTCTCCTGTTTTGACCGTGGGATTTCCTACATGCCTCTAATGCTACAAAGCATGAGGCTGCAGGGGACAGTCAGGAGACAGACATCAGAGACAATATAGAGAGTATATAAATTATGCTTTTCTCCTTTTAGAGAAAAGCTGCTTGTCTACTTGGGCTGTATTAAGTTTATTCTGAAATGCAAACAGTATCATCAGCAGGAAATTGTTTAAAGCACTTGCCCACAGCTGAAAGAAATCTGAGCTCTGCAAGTACCACAATACCTTAACCTGTAGCTCCCCAATTCCAGCAGTATTCCTTAACCATGAGGCTCTGGAAAATTCTGAGTTGGCCTTTTCTTTTGTTGTCTTTTGGATATTAGCATCTTCACATCAGAAAAAGATTCTAGGAGGAAAATATATGAGAAAGCAAGCTGCCTTTTTCTGTTGATGTAATGGGGATTCTTCTACGATTTAGGTGAAGTCCTGGGTTCTACTTCCTGTTTTAAAGGCTGGCTCTGAATTTTCCACTTAGAAGCTCTTGGATTAGAGGAGTGTTAAGCGTGTTCCATTCCAGTTTCTACTGGTCCATCTCCAGCAGAAGAGATCCAGGTTATTTCTTAGTTCGGTGTTCACAGCATTCTCCTAAATAGGAGCAAGCTGTGGTGAATGTACAGAAGCAGAGACTTGTCCTCTGGAGGCAGCCAGTGTATCACACTGCTGAAACCAAGTGTTTGCTTTAGATGTTGCAAAGTGTAAGATATATGACATCAGATGTTTTCAATTTGGGCTTAAGTCTCTCTTTTGTCATATGATTCTGTATAATTTGCCTGGGTTTTGTTCCTATGTGGCATGACAATGATTTCTCGTCACAAATGTCATCTTTTGAATTGGCAGCCTCAGGAATTGTTTTCCCCACTCACGATTTGAAACGAAACTGTGTAATAAAGTATTACTTCAAAATCTATTTCTTGGGTAAGCAACCTACATCTGAACACTTGTTTGTGGAACTGCAGTGTTGCTAGAAACTGTTGGTGGACTCAAGTGAACACCTCACATGGAGACATGAAAATAATAGTATGCAGTGAGTGTGAAGAGAGGTAGGCCTGTAGGACCAAACTCTTTCCATTGCTTAGTATTGTTACAAACAATCTTTCTTTTTTATCTGATCAGAACAGCAGACTCACCTAATACAAGAACCACATCAAAGAGAGCAAAATTTCAGTGAGACAGAGCTGTTCGGTGGGAGGGTTTTTAAAAATCAGTAGGTAACATTAACTTTTTACCTTTTACTGAGAAAAAGATTTAGCCCTGGTTTTGCACCCTAGAACTCTAGCAGTGAAGCCAATGTCTTTCTAGATTTATCTATTTTTCCCTCTTCTGCTAAATCATCTAGAATCCTGGATTATGGGATTTCTGGAAAGCTAAAATACTAACTTAGTTTTAGAATGATCACTCCCAAACTGGTCCCTTTAAAGAAATATGTGTTTTGTCTTTATTTTACATACTAGGAGGATTTCAGCTGTTTATAATAATACCTTTTGTTCTGCTATGGTTTTATTTTAAATGGGCAATTTGAATCTGCATTGTATTCTTTTATATAATTAGATTGAAATGTAGACAACTTAAAGGTTTTCAAATAAAAGTATTTATTATTAGTAGATTCCAGAGACTCAGAAAAGTGTGTATTTAGAGATATCTGCCTTGGATAGAAATAAAAATTTGAGCTGGGCACTGAATTTCTTCTTGGCAGCCTTTTCTGACATGACTTTTTGCTGTATTTTCTGTATATGATGTATTAATCCCAGTTTGCTCTGATTTTTTTTTTTTTATATCCATGGACTCTTCTCTCTTGTCCATAATTTTAAAATATCTTACCTTAGAGTCTGGTAAAATTGTTCCAGCATTTATATGAAGACTATTGATTTTCTTAATACATTAGATTTGTATAAGTAATATTCAGTAAGTCATAATCAAGATATTTTATGTATAACTGTGTGTGTATATATATGTATACACACAGGGGTGTGTGTGTGCGCATAATAATTTGGGAAGGGGCAATGTTAAGAAATTTGCACAAAGGAAAGAAGGTTTCCTTGAATGCCATCTCAGACAGCAGAATGGGCCAGATAATTCTGCAATCTAGTTTCAAGCCAATGTAGCCAGGTAAGTAAAAAAAATAACTCATTAGTGTAATAAGTTGAATACCGCGATGATGAAAAGGCTTTTACAAGTAATTATACTATGTAATATTGTTCTTAGCACAATCCGGCAGGCAGGGGGAGTAAGTTGAAGTTAATACTTGCTCCTTCCAAGATGTCTTCTCTGGATCAACACAGTCTTTTGTAGAAGACACTGTCTAACACCAAGAACTGCCAACTCTCCAGAGTCTTAACCACAGGCAGCTGTCAATAGCAGTGCTTAACTTTTTAACTTCCTGATCTGCAGTGCTGTATGGGGAGAAAAACAAAGCCCACCTGATTAGAAAAACACCAATTGTAGTGGTAACAACTGTTAGCTGATTAAATTGTAGATTATTCTGAATGTTGTGAATCAAGCACAACATGTTTAAGCAGCATGCGCAAATATTAAATTTTTGTCTGAAAATATTGCAGATCTGTACTGCTCAGCATCAGTGTTAGGAAATTAATCTCTCCGTGAAGAAAAAGCTAAGCAAATATGCAGTGCATTTAGATTAGAATGAGTGCAGATTATTTTTCCTGCTAAGAATAATAACATTTTTATTAAACCCTCTCTGTGTGGTATATCGTATTTGACTCCCTTTGAAATGCAGCGGTTTATGGTTCACCCAATATTTAAATTGGAACTCTGTAAGGGAGTGAACAATTTTTTGACGTAACTCTTCCACATAGTTACTAACTCTTCAACATAGTTATTAAATCATTGCCCTAAGCTGGCAAACTAAACAGAGTAATTTAACAGTCTGGGCTGCACAGTACAAAGCGTGTGTTGTATTTCCATATTAACATCTTTGAATCATTGTTATTTTTTTTTAGTGAAGTAGAATTCGGCACTGTGGCACACAGCTGCTTCAAAAAATAGTTATAAAAAGTCTTATTATTGTAGTATCTCAAACGACTACAATCATTCTTCTGCAAATCCCCAAGTAATTTTGTGTTATGAAGTTTGTGCCATTCAAAAGCATGGACTTGCAGTCTTTTTTTAATTACAAAATTGCACCATGGTCCTTATTTAGAAACAGGTGAAATACAAGTACACTTAACATTTGAACATAGAAACTATTGTCACCTTTTTCCTTTGAAAGTATATCAGGCCATTATAAAAGAAAACGGATAGCTGCATTAGTGATAAAGTGCTATAGGAACCTGTCATCTCTGCACTTTGCCTGAAAAGGGATTTTCTTGTGAATATGTATGTGTGGTTTCATGGGAAAGATCGGGATCTCATTAGGATGTAATCTTTAGAAATACCCTAGTTAGGCTTCATAGCTTTCTGCTCTTTTATCCATTATTCCAAAGTCTCTGTAAAAGAAACTGATGCCTCTCCCCACTTTTGAAAGGAACTATGATAATGTTTTATCTTCAGTTTTTGCTTTTGTTTGCCAGCCTGCTGTCTACTGATAGGTTTCCTTTTTTTTTTTTTCCTAGTCAGTTAATACATTTCAATTGATGTTGGGGCTTTGTCAGCTGCTGTTCCCCAGCTTTGATTGCAAAAGTAGACAGATGGATGGGGGAAGGGAAGGGATTGTTTTGTCAGGATGAATTTAGAGCATAAGGGATATGTTAAATTGACAGCGCTGCCAGCTGAAGTCTTCTGATCACCTGTGTCCTTGCAGCGATCCCAGCTCCTTCTTGTGCTCCTTCTCCAGTTTAGGCCAAACAGTAAGGTCTATGCTTGCTTTCTTTTTTTCTTATTACTTGCTTTAATTATGTTGTGCCTAGTATGTGTAAAGATGTTGAGGTTAACTTACAGTATTACATTTGGAAGTATTTTCCAGGCAGGACTTACAAGACAAGTGTAGACCAATTGGTGGTGGTAGTTGTTACTGGATTTTTTAATTAGTTGTAGCTGTTGGGAACCCAAAATAAAACTTTGAAGTCTTAGTCCTTATGTAAAAGACAGAGTGGTGCAACTGTTTGTGGCATCTGGTACTATTGATTTACTGCAGCCCATCGGTATTAGAGGGGTGTGCTGCTACGTCAGCTGGCGCTCTATTGTTTCAGCTGCTGTGGCCTTTGTGTTTGATCCTGTCAGTGCTTGCGTCAGTGATGCATATCATCGCCTGTGTGATGTCAAAGTGTGGGTGTTCGGTTATAGAGCCATAGTTAACCTAATGTGCTGCAGTAAATCCTGAATGCTATTTCCTCCTGGGGATAGCAGTGATTCATCACCGTTCACATTAGACTAATGCTAAGTATAGCACTGTTCATGAGCCGCAGTATCCGCACAGATTACTATCAAAGTCATTGCAGCTCTCCAAACACTGGGCTGGAAAGTGTTTTTTTGCAACCAGATCTGTTTGTGCACCCTCCTTCTTAGGTGTAAACTGATTAGCAGGTCAGCTCAAGGAAAATCCTCTGGAAGGACTGGGCCTAAGTAATTCTTTACACTTAATTATGGTAATTAACGTAAAAGCTTTCAGCTAAATGACTGGGATCACCTCAGGCAATGACAGTGGGAGCCCCGCGGNTCGGCCGCCGCGGTGAAACACGACACCTGCGGGCCGGCGGCCTCCGCGGCTGTGCGGCAGTGGCTGATGGGGGAAGAGCTGAAATGGCCGGGGAAAAAATAAAAATCTGTGGGGCAGGAGTCTGAGCGCTGCCAGGCCCCTCTGTCGGCGGTGCGCTCTCGGAGGGGGAGGCGGCGGTCCCGGGGCCGTGAGGGGAGCAGGACGCCCAGCTCTGGGAGGCCGTAGGAGCTGCGGTGCTGAAGCGCAGGGCCGGGCGCTGAGTGCCCCGGAAGAGCATTCCCTGCCTCGGCTCTGGGAATCCGGTGTGTACACCTTTGCCGGGGCTTTTATGAGACACTTATGATGGAGCGATGCTTCATGGTTGAAATAAAAAGAAATGGTGTATCTGCTGGGCGAGCGGTGGCAGTATCCTCAGGTTTTCAGGTGTTACTATGTTTAGATCAGCTTGTCACGATCCTAGCGATGATGCAGCGCCGGTAATTTTGCTGCATGTTTATGGTGGCTGTAATGAGCATAACGAGGTTTTTATAGTCTGCTCAAATAGACGCGTTGGAGAAGTTCACCAGCTATTGCTAGGGGAAGGAGGTATTCCTCCCGTTGGTGGGATTTTAGGACAGTAATAAATCGAGAGTGTGGTGAAACATCTGTTTCTTAGGTTCAGTTCTATTAAATCAACCCCTGTGAGTTTGATGAGATGTTTTTCAGTAATAAAGTAACACAGTTATGTGTTTGTTTCCACTCCCACAATGTTTCTTTTCCACTTACTGTGTAAGAGAACTTGTATACCTGAAAATGTATCAAAGATTTGAGACCTCCCCTTACCAACAATCAGGTCATCAACATTCATTATACATTCATCCAGTGATTTGTATGAAATCAATTCTATTTATGTGCAATATGGAAAATTAGATGTTTCCTTAATATGAATTCCTGATGCTGTTGTTTGCTGATACGTTATAATAACACTCACCTCATGGTAAAACACGTTGGTTTCATCATGCAGTAGTCTAGTGAGTACTTAAAAACATGAAAATTCCTCTTACAGTGTATTGCACCACAGGAGAGCTGAGATCTTCACATTAGCACAGAAAAAAATACATGTTTTTATAACATATTAGAATTTTATCTTCAGATAAAATTTTGCAGGTATCTTGCTGTAAAACACAATGTTCATTAAAAATACCTTTGAAGTCTGCCGACTTTTTGTCCTATGCTTATCATTTCCTTGGAAGTACATCTAGAAATTTCATTTCCCAGCCACTTGGAAATCTAATCAGAAGTAAATTAAGAGTTCTTGAATATCAAGTATGCTTCCATTAATTCTGTTACTTTAAAGTGCAAAAGACGGGATGCAAAATTTGAACTACTGATCTGACTCTATTGTGCAATAATTTTTCAGGTTCATACATTCAGTTTATGCCTTTATTTTTGTGATTGCTAGATTATGGTATATTGGAAATGGCTTTGTAGATCAACCTTTGTACTGGATGGGAGATAACCGCTCTGTGTTTGTTAGAGAGATTAAAGTGCTAAATAAATAAACCTTTAAAAGGTTGTTAAACAATATTCTGTAGATGCTTAAAGCAAAACAAAACAAAAAAGCCAAGCACAGATCAATCACCAGTTCTCAAAGAAACCACTTGCTTATGTGAGTTTCGTCATCCCCCAAGGACATTGTGTTCTGTAAGAAGTTCAAGTAAACATGGTCTTAATTTTCCATTTACTTGAAACTTATATAGTTTAAAATTGTGGGTTTAATGGAAGTGGCAGTGTTTTGTACTCATTATAGAAAAACTGCAAGTAAACAATGCAAGATGCAAGTTGTATAAAATCCACTTTTTTATGTAAGACCATTATTTCAGTGGCAACTTACAATAATGTGCTTCCATTATTTTTGATCTTTTTGAATTTATTGTAGTAAGGTAATGCACTACTTGAAGTTTCTCTTGCTGATTTTTGCTTCACTTTCATTTCTTTTTAGCATTTCATACTCAGGAAAAACTTTTGCTGAAACATTTTTGAGTTTCAGATGAGCAAAAACACTGGAAGAGTGTTCAATTCTCAATTTATAGATTACTGTAGTCTTTATGTTCTTCAGTGATGCACAGTTTAGTGAATAATTCATTAAAAACCTTATTCTTAAAAAGTTTCTTCACCCCTCCCCCTGTTGTGGGTTAGCATTTGGTTGATAATAAAGTTGTGATTCTTTTTAGGTAACATGTTTGCAAACTTCTGTGTCTTATTCTAAAGAAGTTCCTATAATATATGCAATCGAGTTGGATTGCATGCTGCTTTTCTAAGGAGTGCTTTTCATTCCTTTTCCCTGCTCTTGGCTTTGAGACAGAGGTACCTTTATTTTTCTGTCAAGTCCATGCATATCAGAGTGCAGTATGCTAATCTTATTTACTGTACTTTGCTTTTACTTAGTACTTTTCATTTGCAGATCCAACAGAGTTTTAAGAAACTTTAAGGTGGAGCTATGAATGCCCTTTCAGAAATATTACTGAAACTGCACTAAGTTGAATTGGTACTTTTGGTAGCTTCAATACACTGAATTGGAAATTTGCAGAATGCAGCCTACAGTGTCTGAATCTCAACCTTCTGTCTTGTCACAAAACATGTTAGAATTGTTTTGTGTTTCAGTATTTCTTTCAATATTTTTTGTGTTTGTTCCCTTGTGTATTTAAAACACAGTAACATAAGGATGTACCTCTTGAGCCTGTACCAATGTGCTTGCTCTGGTAGAGGCCAGTATCAAATACTAAAGGGGACAGCATAAGGATAGGGCAGGCACACAGAAGACACTTCCTTGTTCATGAAACAAAAGTACTACTTATATTTTTTACAGCTCTTAATGGATTATTTCTCCAAACTGAACCTAATCTTTAGTTTCTACACAGTTCTTAAGGCAAGGACTTACACAATTTAGCTGTGCATTTTATGAGAAATTCTCTTTTCTGTTTTAAAACTTACCTGGTGAATTAGTTTACTATCCCTGGTTCTTGCAAATGAGAAATTATAAATTATCTATCTTTCCATTTTTAGGTATTGTTTAAATAGGTCTTTTACTGCTTCTCTGCTGCCAGTTCTTTTAACCATTGAGTGGAAGAATCCTGGTCTCTTGAATCTTTCCTGATGAACAGGTGGAAAGCCACTGTAAACATCTTTTTGTCCTTTTCTAGTCCAGTATGTTCTTTTTGAAAGGTGGAGTCAAACAAATTGCTCAAGGATTTGAGGTACAGCATAATGATGTTTTCTGCTTGTTCCCTGTTCCATTAGTAATGATTTTTTAATGTTCTCTTTCTTTCTGCAAATGCCACTAAAACAACACTTGGCTGGTTTCTTTAGAAATTCATGTAGTAGCTGCATTGTATATTTGTTTACATCTGATTTATGGCTTATCGCTCTAAAGAAGGACTTCTGGTTTTATCCAGGCACATCACTTTGCACTTACCAACATTATTCCTTCTGGGATTTTGTCATCTGATCCATGAGTAGTATGAGATTCTTTACAGCTCTCTGAGAGCATGGTAGCAATTCATCACCATGCTGTTCATTTTCTTTTCTGGAAACTTTGTTTAACTCACTGGGTGCCTGTGGGACTCTTTTTGGTCACTCGAAGAACTTTGAAAGCTGCTCATTTATTTTCTTAGTTTCTTATTCTCCAATCAGTTATTAATGGAAAGACCTTTTCTCTTTTTAACCAAAGGCAGCATTACTTCTTTAAGAGTCTTTGAGAGACATTGTCCAAAGCTTTTTGAAAATCCAAGTTTGTGACAGCATCCCTGTGCTCTTTGAAGGTGCCTGATTTTCTAGGCAATACTTTATCTACAAATGCCACCTTAACATACTCCTATTGTGTCATATTTATCTAAATGTGTGAACTCCTTTCTTAATGGTTAGCATGGTACAAGAATCACCATGGTGTCCTGACTTTTCCCATTAGCTGGAGCAGACTTACTAGTTGGTAATATACTGGCTTTTCCCTAGGACCTTAAGTTTGTGACTGGCTTGCCACTTCCCACTTCTGTGGTACTGAGACTACTTTAGTTCATAAGACCATAGTAAAAACCAGCCATTTTGTAAGTAATTTTCTTTGTAATTCTTAACTGAATACTATCAGGTTTCAGCAGTTTGTTTCAAATATTTTTGTTTGTTTCTATTTTATAATCTCTAATATTGTATTTTCATCTTGGGGCATTTCTTTTGATTTGTCATCTCTTGAGTTTTGATATGAACTCTTCTGTGGGCTTGTTGACAGAGATGGGAGAAATATATGCTGGGGATTTTTTAGCTCATTTCTGGTTTTGTTCAACTGTTTTTTAGATTTCAAAGAGTGCCCTTTGTTATAATTTTATCTGTACAGTTCATTGTCTTTGTTTATTCATGTTATCTTGTGTATTTTTCACAGAGACTTTGCAGTTCAGTATGTTCTTTCAACTTTCTCAAATTATTAAATGATGCTGTCCTGAATATTTCTGTAACCCGTTTAGGTCCTGCTCAGGTTCCAATGATGTCCCCAAATGGTTCAGTGCCTACTATTTATGTGCCTCCTGGATATGCCCCACAGGTATGTCACTTCACTTGCTTCTTATTCTATTATTTTCATGCAAATTTTGGAATTGGAACCGTAATCGTGAATTCAGTAAAATAATTTGTTAGGTTTCAGTCACTGTGATCAAGCAAGGAGATAAGAGGAGATGTCTCTCAGTATTTCTGAGATGGGAGACTTCTCATGCTGTGTCTGTGCCTGTTCAGTTATATATTAACTATGTACATGACAGTAGCAAGCACAGTTCCTTGCTGAGTTCAGAATCCTAAGGTACTAGATGCCTTCTGAATATAAAAAGCAATCATGACCCAGATATCTGCTTGTGCAGGACCTGATTCCTGCACTAACACTGATTCCTGTGTTAGTGGATATTTTCTCTTGGCAGCACTATAATATAATGTATATTGTGTTATATTATATTATATATACATGTACATCGTTCACGTCTGGGAAGTTCCCTGCAGATAAGGAGAGAAACAGGTCGGTTGAAAAAGTACAGCGAACAACATGGAAAAAATGTCAGCTGTCCGTTGGGACTAAGTTATCATATAATAAGTGTTTCCACCACTTTTCTTAAAATGAGGCTCTTATTTTTTCACTGCTGTGTGATTCCTAATTTAGATGCCTGGAAATTAAATGTGAGCTAGATAACCTGGACATCCTTTAAAGTAGATTAAAAGGATGGTTTCTCTTGGCTATTTCTGACATGTGAATTATAATGAGATGTATGGCCTTTTAGATGGTGCCTCTTTCTTTCCCTTGCCTGTAGAACAAGTCTAGGGCTTAGTAGGTCAGATCTGGAAGTTAGAGTGGTTGAATGCCACTCCCCATGATGTCAGTCCCTCTCAAGACATTCTGTTGTCGTGACCAGTCTACCTCTGACCTAGTGTGCATCCAATGGTATACACTGAGAAAGGTGTACAATGCATAAAATACAACAAGAAAGCCCACAGTGTCAGCAAATGTTGGACAAATTATCTGAACAACATTTAAAAAGTTGGCCTCTAGCAAAAGAAAAGGCTGTTAGGGCAGGCAGACTACTACTCTGATTTTATCTTTCATCTCCTGGAAGTTGGCTGATAAGCTGATTCTATTCATCCTTTGTAGTTGAGTTCCCAAGGAGGTAGAGGAAAAATTATTTATAAATAATCAATAAAAGTCAATATATCTTCAAATTGTAGTAAAAAATCCTTATTCCTGTTAGAATTCATTTTTAAAGAACTGAAAGAAGTTTAGAGCTAAATGAAAATCAGAATTTTATCTTATTTCTTGTTTTCAGTTGATGAAGTACATATTTTTAAAGTTGTATAATATGTGCCAATCTGAAAAATAATTTTTGAATTAGTTTATCTTTCCTTTGAGGACAATTTGAATCAAAAATGCTGAAGGGCTGGGCCTTGCTGAGGCCCATTCATTAGCCTTTCACTGGAGTTTGTTAGTCCAAGCAGGTGTTGCTCTAGCACAGCACTCTGACCTTTGAACTGAAGGTGCCTCACATCTATCCAGCTCAGAGTGCAGATGGAATGAGATCATCTGCTGTTTTCATCTGAGTAGAAGTACTGTAGTCCAGGACAAGCTGTAGTTTATAAGCTTTCTGAAGTGTTTATTACTGACAAAACATACCAGACTTTGAGGTTTATGATGGGAGTTTCTCTTACAAGCCAGAAGATTTGAGAGTAGTCTTGCAAAACAGAAGTCTTAACACTATCGAGTTTTCCCAGACCTACTGCAGTCCTAGCAAACTTCTATGGTTTCTTCAGGTATAGTATATTTTTAAGGGTCAGCAGCTGCAGCTGTATTTTGAGTTGAATAGGAAACCAGCTCCATGTCCTAAGTTGTCAGCCTGGAAGAGCATCAACATAACCATCTTTTATCTCTCCATTTTAATTTAGTTCTATTATGCCTCTGCTTCCTTCAGTTCCTGTTTGGCAGTGGTACAGTGTACTCTGTTAGAAGTTGGGGATAACCAGTGAATAAAAGATCTACTTTTCTTACATCACGTAACTAAAAAGCAATTCATCAACTGATTTCCTTTTCCCTTCCTCTTCTTTTGGAACTGTAGTTGTAAAACTGAAAGAAAGCACATCTTTATTCATCCTCTTTTAAGCCATCTATATTCACTGTCCGCAATTAATTTTCCACTGATGTTTGGTTGGTTCACTCAACCAAACAGACCTATGCCAGAACCATGTTTTGCTAGCACAATTGGGATAATAGTGAGTTTGATTACTTCTTAAACTTAAAGTTATAGACTTAGCTGATGCTCTGACTGCTTTTCGAAGTGTTTTTGTCTATATAGTTGTCTGCTAGAGGCCTACCATTGAGCAGATGTTAGATCTGGAAACACAATTACAGACTTGTTAAACATAAGGTCCCTGCTGTTATGAATTGGGTGACTATTTCTAAGTTACTTAGGCTATTAGCAGACCCGAGGAAACAAGTCGTAAACTAAGCAGCTCATTTGTTTTTTAATGGGAGCTGCTTCCTACATAATCTGAGTCTACTCATAAAATCATAATAAATTGCAGTATTTTGAGGGTTTTGTAACCAAAAGGGACTTAAATAATTAAAACTACATTTCAGTGTTCAGAGAATTTCATTGGACAGTAGAAGTTCTAGTTGTATTTACTGCTAATATAGTCTGCCTTTAGGATACCAAACAGCTATGGTTACACAGATTTGAATAGTATTGTTTTTAATTACTCTTTCCCAATAAGGAACAATTTCTGTGTACTGAAAACAACCCATTTCTTAAAACCATATGGTATGCCTGTTTTTTAAAGCTGAATTTCCTTAAGTGACATTAATTTCCAACTGTCTATTAAGTAAAGTGGGGTGAGCTCCATTGTGTACACACTTCTGTGTCTTCTGAATGTTGTTGCCTATGCATATCCTACAGTACCAGAAGTGTGCAGTTCTATCTACAGGGCTGTTTCTCTCCGTTTCTCTTCAGAAGTTTTGAAACAATTTCATGTACCAATCTCACCTTGCATTGATTCAGCTAGCAGGATAATTTAGGCAGAGAAAACAAAATCAGAAGCTCTGTTCCAGATGCACACCAACTCCTAATGGGGACATGGTAAAACCAGTGATCCTCCAAGCAGCTTTCTGTCATGGACTTGATGGAAGCATTCACTCTAGGGCACAGGGCTAAATCTAGCCAAGCATGATTCCATTAACCTTAAACACTGGAGCTGAAAGCAGCTTGGCAGTAAGTGTTTTGATCTATTGATCTGTTCCTGTTGCACCAGGATGTTTATTGGTGTATGTGTACATGTCCCGATCTCATTTCAAATGTCAGTGAAAACTTATGTCATAGGGTTGTTTTGTCCCCTGCTATTGAATATAGTCATTATATTCCATTCTTCTCTCCCTATTCGGGATAAACATGTCATCTAAAACCCTCCATTGCAATTTCTGCTGTGGCTTCATTCTACAGCATTTTGCTAGGAAATGAAAAACAGTTTATTCATTGGCATCCCATACACTAAAGTTACTGACACCACAATACACACAATTCAAAATATGCCAAGATCATCTCTAGGTGTCACCAACAGTCATGTATTTATGTGAATTTGAAAATTGATGTGAGGTGCTTCTGGGCAGACCCATGTTCCTGGTCTAGTTGATGCCCCACCCTCGTTTACTGAAGAACATTTTCTGCTTCAGTACTTCGTACTGTTTGTGCCCTTGTGCCTGCTCTCCTCCAAAGCCCCACATGCTGCACAGCCCAGAAGTGCTACAAGTACCATGCTCAGCACACCTTGGTTCAGTGTATCTTACAGATTCTCACCATGGGATTGCATATGTTACTGCCATTGCTTGGAACTTCTGGCAGCATTGCTAAGGGCCACAGTTGGGTATCTCACACAAAGGCTGCTGTCACATCTCCCATTTGCTAATTTTTCACAAGCCCTTGCACTACAGACTGGCTGAGGCTACCAGAAAGGCCCCTGTTTTCTGAGTAGCATATGGCTTCCTTCAGAGTTCAAGACCTCTTTACAGGTGGAGGGATAGGGGAAGGAGAAGAAAAAAAATAAATTTTAGAAGTACTTGAATTGTGAAGGAGTTTTGAGGGGGGTGACTACCATCCTGGTGGTTCATTTGCCAACAACTTGAAGCAGATGATGGTTGCTGCAGCGTCAGCATGGCAGGTGTCTCCTGGTTTAGTGTTGGTGGGATGAGTTGCGGACAGAGCAAAAACCTGACACTTCTTACCTTTTGCTGTCGATGCAGAGTGAGGTCTGACAGTTCACCAGTTCATTTCTAGGGAGCAATCTAGTTGTTGTGCTGTAGAACAAATCCTACAGCAGTGTAGCATACAAGCAGTGTGAATGAAGGTAGAAACAGAACCCTTAGGAGAAGCTTGACTCATGCCAGAGATATACCAGGTTGTTTGTTAGATACTCTTGCAGGAAGATTTTTTTAAGTTTTCTTTCCCACCACATTGAGAAATTAATGGCATTGCTGCAGTTAATACACTTAACATAGATAGCCCTTCAAATGTCCCTTTTTTTCCTTGCTGTTTTCCTTTTGTCAGATTTAAGGGGGTTTACTATTCCTGGTTTTGTTTAAGGATCTATAGAAACATTTTTCCAACTGTCATTTCTCTTTTGGTGTATGGTGTCTCTCACTGTACAGGTTATTGAGGATAACGGTGTTCGAAGGGTTGTGGTGGTTCCTCAGGCTCCAGAATTTCATCCTGGTGGTCACACAGTGATACACAGGCCTCCACATCCCCCACTGCCTGGCTTCCTTCCTCTTCCAGCCATGATACCCCCTCCACCCCGTCACATATACTCACCTGTGACTGGAGCCGGTGATATGGCAACGCAGTACATTCCACAGTATCACACTTCACAAGTCTATGGGGATGTGGGTAAGTAGCTCATCAAATACTGCAAGTTTTGTCAAAAGGAATAATGTTCTGCTCATTTCCAGCATCTGTTATGTTGTTGTGTGGGCTTTGTCAACCAAAATTTAGAGCTTGAATGGGAGTCATTCCATTGCAAAAATTTTTTTCAGCCTTGATTTGGCTGAAGCTTGTTATTTCAGAATTTCTTTTAATTTATTTGGTTGTCTGTTCAGTGATCCACTAAACATAGAGATTACTTCTTACATGTATAAGTTACAGATTTTTCCCAGGAAAGCAATGTAGAAAGTCTTTGTAGTGATTCAGCATTTAAATCCATGCCTGAGCACTGTTCTGAGATTCCATGTCTTGCAAACATCCTATTTGAAGCATGAAATAGGAATTCTTAGTATTAAGGAAAAAAGCGGTCCATTTTTCATAAAACTATATGTGTTTAATTGAATGTCCCTTTGGAGTCCAGTTGGAGTAATGAGGTGCCACTAACCTAAACTTAATAAAGTGGTTGAAGCCGTCTTTGGTAGTGCTGTTGATATCTGCCTTTACTGTGGTTTGGTGGCAAAGTGTATTTGTGTTCTAACTCAGGGGCTGAGTTGTTAGATTAATATTTACATTTCTGGTAGACTTGATTTTCTTTAGGTAAGGCAGGTGCCGGCCTTGAAAGACTTTCGGAGAACAATTCTAGGTTGCTGTTTTTAGAGAATGCTAGAAGCTATGGAGAGGGAGGCTAAACACAACTTCTCAACATTCTGTGATATTACTAAAATAATCTGAAAATGTTCTTCATCTATTTGTTAAGCTTAAATAGCCAGGATGAACAAAGTGGTCAGATAAGAATATACCAATGTCTTGGTGGAATTTTTAGTGTTTCTGTATTCTTATGTTGTACTTTATTTCTTCTTGCACTGCTTTGATAACAGTACATTACTAGATGCTCTTTGGGTGCTTATTTGTAGTTTTATTAATTTTGTGATTTCTTTGTAGATGGCAGTTGTTTGCTTTTAGTTTGCTAAATTAAGAAATTGAAGTATGATAATTAAATGCATAAAAGATAAATTATGCTTCTTAATGGAATAACGTTTTTTTCGCTTTCTGCTGCCAGGTTATATCACTTTAAATATGAATTCAGTGAGAATTTGCTAAACTGCTAATGTAAAAAAAATTAAAAAGTGGGATTCTTAATTCTGGATCTCTGGCTGTACCCTTCAAAAGTCAAAACACACAGTTAGGCTCCCATTTTAGACAAACAAACAAAACAACAACAAAAAAAAAAACCCAAACCAAAAAAAAACAAAACCAAAAAACCCCGAGCAAACAAACAAATAAAAAACCAGAAGATGCTCACAGAGCACAGTTGTTCCCTGACAGGAGCAGTGAACTCTAAAGGTAGTGAAAATCACATTTCTAAATTGACACAGCTTATCTAGAAGTCCTCTGTCTTTCTGTGAATTAGGCTGACTTAAAAAAAACCCAAAAACTGAGAAGTTCTGATTTTTTTTTTATCCTTGTAAGGAAGTTCTTATTTTAGCTTATTTTCATAAGGAATAACAAATAATGTATTCTTTGGACTGACTGATCCAACTTACCTAAAAATGAGCAAATTCTATGGTGATTTTGAAGGAAGTATTTTTTTTTTTTAAAGCTTTCAGCATTTACCATAGGCAGGGTTACACTGAGGATGGACTTGGTATATAAAGTCTTGAGTCAGTGAAGTGTTTCTAAGCATAAAGGGGAAATGAATACAAATGTTAGAACTGGACAGAAGAGTTCACCACTTTGCAGTTTAATGCTGTCAGTAGTTTGATACTGACTTTTTTCCAAGGCTGATTCTTACTTACAGATGGGACTTCAGTGCTACTGCAGCAATATCTGGGGTTGCTGTGTACAGGTATAATGCACTTACAAGGCCTGTCCATGCAGTCCTCAGTGTTTTAGTGTCTTTCCATTGCCCCATAAATCATGGGTTCTATGTTTCTATGCTTTTATAGGTGTTTTCCCTGTTGATTTCTGCTGAAGCATTATTAAAGTATTAGAGTTCTAGCTGCATTCCAACACTTAATGGATTTTTTTATTAGACATTAGATCAAACCTCCTCCAGTGTAATAAAGTAGCACATTTTTTCTGTATAGACTTTATCTCATACTTCACAGCTCAAGGAAAATTATAGAAACATTTCAAGAATAATTTTTAAATTGAGAAAATATGGAGGATGGAAAGATTACACTCTTTTCCCTAACATATTGTTAATGTCCATTTAGTGTGTCAGTTTATCTGCTCGACACTTCAGTTTTCAGATAAGAGTAGAGATACAGTTTTACAAACAGGTGCACATTTAACTCACACAGCACTTTTAGGTAGATTTTAAAATTAGATTATGTTCTTAATGATTTGTTTTTCCTTCCTGCATTTAGATACTCTGCCTGCTCATGGAAGATCCAACTTCAGAGATGAAAGGTCTAGTAAAACATATGAAAGGTTACAAAAAAAGTTAAAAGATCGACATGGAACTCAGAAGGATAAGTTAAACAGTCCTCCATCATCTCCTCAGAAAAGTCCTTCTCCTACAAGTGAGCCTAATGGACTTACAAAAGGGCAAGATGCAGCTGGTATAAGCACAGGTTCTACCAAATGCAAGTCTTTGGGCAAAGGAAAAAGCAATTCTCAGACAGACACAGAAATAGAAGGTAGGTGTTATCAAAGATACTACATATACACACATGTTAATATATGATGCAAGTCCAGTGTCTGGCTGAACGTAACATTTGTAAATGGAACACTTTGACAGTCTTGAAGTTGAGTAGCAGTGCTCTGATTTACATAGTGGAGTTAAGGGTGATCAACCTGCTCATGACATGGGAATGTATGCCTAAGAGAACAAAAACTACTGGTATGGAAGTCTCCATACCAAATTTGAGAAAATATTATGAGTCACTCTTCATGACACTGTTTAAAGAAAAATCTCTGCTTTGTTTGTAGTGCTTGTGTTTTAAGGAATCACTGAATATTGATGGCCTGCTTGATATTGTAGAAAACATGGAAAGAATCAACTGTCTGAATCAGAAAACATACATCCAACTTGATAAAAAATATTTTGTAAAAGAGATATTGCTGTTACATAAAATTGATCTATCCCTACCCACTCACTGTTGAAAGGCCCTTGTAGAAAAAGGCTGGTCTTCACATTAGTCCCTGTTTTCTAGGACACTACCATAGGGACTGTGCTTATTATTAATATCTTTATTTCACTGGAAAGCTTGTGATCTAGATGGACTGAATTCACTCAGTCATACTGTCACTGTCAAATCTGATGATGTGTCCCTATGCAACTTTGAGGTCTCTGCCTATAGTCCTTCAGAATTTGAACATAACGTCAAAGACTTGTCATCAACCAGGAGTAGTGTTTTCAGAATAAGGAACTGTAAGTAATTGGTGATGCTAAGGAAAATAAATCATGATTTTTCTCTCAATTCTTTGAAGTTTGCTTTGAGATAATAATTTTGTGCTGATGTATGTTCAATTGCTGTAAACCAAAAGAATTGTGAAGAAAGTATATCTAATCAAAATCAGGGAATCTCAACCTATGAGAGCTGTTTAAAAGCTTGTGTAGATGATATCCTATGAAAGCTTTCTACCAAAGGTCACATTTGAGATACAACCTAAAATCAGAAGTTGGGAACTATTGCTCCAAACTTGAATATTTGTCACCATAGTTCCAGAGTGGCAGTTTACTTTCTGTTCAGCTTCAGTTTACATTCTGTTTGTTGGTGTTTATCTGTGAGCTAGCTTTAACAAGGCACAAGTGATAAAATGTACTGTTGTTTAAATATGTTACAAAAATCATGGTGATGTTTCTTAGAAGTATTTTATATGAAAATGGAGAAAGTCTGCTTTTCAAAATTATTTCGGAGACATTGAGGAAAATTATGTACTGAGACTTTGACTTGTCAAACAGAAGGCGGTGACTTAGAGTTGTCATACAAGTCAGAAAAGCATTTGATTTGTTTCAACAGCATAAACCATCATAGAAACAAATAGATCTATTTACAAATCTTGTAAATAGATTTGATCTATGTTTTTTTAAAGAATTTTGGTTTTGTTTTTGGCTTTGTTTTTCTTTTATGTTTAGTTTAAGGCAGGTTAAATGAATTAAAAATGCCTGACCACACCTTCAAAATTGAGCCTGTTTACTTACACTATTGAGATAATAAAATTTAAATATTATGTGAGAAAAGCAGATAAAATGCTTTCAGTAAGCTATAAATCCTTTATAAAGCTCAGCTATACCTTCAACTGACACAAAGCACCTTAGATTGTTTCCCTTGCAATTGAGGAAGGCTAACAGTGTTACCAGTAGGCTTCCAGCTGATGTGCAATAACATATTTAAACAACTGTAACTTGTCTGCATCTACATCCAAAGTGAAATCTGTGGGAAATATCCAAGATCTTAAGTTTTCCAGAGCAGCAGTTGGTTTAAAGTTATACATTAATAAATGATAACCAGGCTTTCTGTATTCCATAAAGCATAGAAGGGCTTTAGAAATAGTTTTATATTAACAACTTCTTCAAAAGCTTTTTTGGTTTTATGTTGTCCTGGATGAATGCAAGTTAGCAAGATGTTCTACTTTATAAATGCTTTCTTCTGTGTGCAATTATTGAATTTGAAGAGCTCTTTCACTGTAAAGTTGCTGCACAGTATTCATGGATACTTCTCTTCTGCTTTGATTTTGTTTTTTAAGAAAAGGATGAAGAAACAAAAGCACTGGAAGCACTTCTTTCTAATATAGCCAAGCCAGTGGTAAGTAACAAAAGCTTTCCATAAAGTTAGAATATATCTGTTGCTATTTTGCACAGCAAAATTCACATAACTTCCAATCACTGTACTGTAAACAACCAAAGCAATTTTTAGTGTATTAACATCTATGAAACTAAAATTGTCTTGATACTTACTCTGCAGAATTCTTCCTGGCTCTTCTGTGAATCTCAGTATTAACAGAATTATTTAAAAAACAGAGAGAGACTGTAACATTGCCAGTAGCATAATGATGCTGCTTAATGGAATATGATGCTTAACATTAATATTATACTTCACAATCTGTTCTCAATTTCCTGCAACTTTGTTAAGTCTCAACTGTTCAGGAAGCAGTTTATACACCACATCTCTCTAGGCATTAGAGATACCTGGCAAGGTTTGGAAACATCACCAAAAATGAGGTTTTGTAAAACATTATTTACAAAGTAGACCTATTTCTCTTTTAAGAGTTTTTGGCAGCTTCAGGGAAGAGAGACGTAAATTTCACCACGGAAGGTGACTGTCAGCAGTGGACTTCTGACCTACCTGCTTGAAATTTACCAATCTATTTTCAGTTTGTAAACTAATGCATGTTTTTGTGTACATACTCTTTAAAGCAGTGTTGCCAAATTCAGTAGTTTTTTGCATTTTAGAGCAGGCCAGTGTTTTTTTCTTTCATTGCCTGGACCTTTCCTGGTCCCAACCTTTGGAAAAAATGTGCAAATCTTCACAGAAAAATCTTCACACAATCCTGATTCCACCATCTTGCCTGAGTAAAAACTGTCTCTGTTCCCCATTGTAGCGTAGTCCATACAACTGAAACTCCAGGAAGAGCTTGCCATGGGTTTGTCCAGTCAGTCAGCTACTTCCTCCAATCCTCAGCTACATACCTTCTTCCCTTCACTTTCCAGGCAACTTCACCCCAGTTTAGTGCCCTAGTCTTGATTCTTCTTTCATATCTTTCTTTACAGCCTGATGAGGAGAGGCCAAAAGAGCTGGGGCTGTTTAGCCTGGAGAAGTGAAGGCTCAGAGGGGATCTTATCAATGTATATAGATATCTGCAAGGCAAGTGCACAGAGGATGGAGCCAGGCTCTTTTCAGTGTGCCCAGCATCAGAACCAGAGACAATGGGCCTAAACTGAAACACAGGAGGTTCCCACTGAACATCAGGAAACACTTTTGTACTGTGAGCATGCCAACTCTGGCACAACTTGGCTAGAGAGTTTGTGGAGACTCCCTCTTTGGAGATACTGAAAAGCTTTCTGGATGTAGTTCCAGGCAGCTGGCTTTACATGGCCCTGCTTAAACAAGGGAGTTGAACCAGATGACTTCCAGGGGTCCCTTCCAACTTCAGTTATTCTGTGGGTCTCCAAGCACTGAGCAGGGATTGTATAGAGGAAGTCCTGAACACTTGGTGTCCTGCTGTGTCCAAGCATCAGGATGGGTTGACATGTCTTCAGTGCCCCTGTGTCATTGGTGGCTAAGCAGCATTTAGGTGAGAGCTGTCTGAAATTGGGGTGTTAGCAATGGCTGCATTGCCAAGGGAAGCTCTATACTCTCTCTGAATGAGACTGTGAGAAGAATGGATCAACAGATGGGGTCTTGTGCTGTGTTGCTAAAGCCATAGGGAAAAGCAATGCAGTGCCAATAGTATCATGTTTTCTTTCACTTTGTTCTGCCCTCAACGTTCAACCATCCATGCCTTTTAGACAACCACCCTAGTTCCTCTTCACACCATGTTCTTGCTTGAACATCATTGCATGTAGCTGTGTGCAACAAGTGATCTCTGCAGGCCTCAGAAGACATCCCAGGCACAGGCAGTGGTAGTCTGCTACAGATACAGAGTGTACACAAGGCAAAAAGCCAGACTTCCAGCACTTGGAGAGGTTTATGCTTTATGAAGGCAAGGGACTGTCAGGGCTGTGAGGGGGTGGAAGTCTAGCTGATGTTGCGGCTTACAGCAGTGGGGTGTGATGTGATAGGAGTCTGTATTGCCTACTTGGGCCTTGCAGGATCCTGAGCCACCCTCCCACAGTTTCATCAAGGAAATGTTTTATTCACTTTCCCTCAAATGAACCAGGACTTTTTTTTCACACCTTCTCTTTGTGGTTCTCATCAGAAATATTCCTGCAGGTTTTATATTAATGTTTTTGTTGAAACACTTACTGTGAGGATTGTGGTTTCTGATGGATCATCAGTACTCTGTTCCCTGGATGAACCATACTGGCATAGGCAGTACTGGCTGTGGTGGTGGCCATATGATCACATGACCATACAGGGTGCTGTCCAGTACGTTGTCCATTGTACCATATCCTACTCCAGAAAGCCTGGAGTATTGCTGAAGGCTATGACCTCTCCTGGGCTGTCCTATGTCTCAATGCCCAGGTTCAGGGCATGCATGCCTAAATCAGGTGGTGGTCTCTGTCATGTTCTTTCATTCAAAAAAACCTTTAAGTCCTATGCAGTATGGGATGCATCAATTTTGCTACCTTCAAACTCGTGTTGGATTCTGATTTCCTTGAACTTTCTTCATACGGATCCCTCATCCTTTCCTACATGGCAGTGTTAAGTCAAGTTGATAACATGATACTGACACCATATGACCCTTCTACTTAGGGGTCTTGAACTATTTATACCCAGATGTAAGTTGGAGTTGTTCTCAGATTGCACCTCGGTGTTTAAGCAAAGTCTTCACCAGCTGTCATGTCTGTTAACCAAATAACAAAGCAAGCAGAAAAGAAGACCTGAAAAGTCAAAAGCCAAATGAAGAATGGTGCAGAATGCTGAGTATTTAATAAGAGGCAATAAGAGCTCGGGATTTGAGGGTTGGTTATATAGCATGTAATTCCTTTGGAGAACATTTTACTTTCTGGATCTGTGTATGTTTGTGGACTTCTGGCGTGTGATGCACTTGCTTACAGTTAAGTGTCTTGGGTTACTGTGAAAGCAATCCAGATTGCACCCACTAAAACTACTCTTTAGTTTGACCCAAATGGCATGAGTAACATATTTAATGAGGAGATTGACTATGGCAAACTGGATTGCTTATGAAGAGGTGCCCACCTCTTGTTTCCACAGTGCTAGAGCCTGACCCAAATATTATACTCTGCTTTGCAGAAGCACATAGTGCTCAGAGTTGCCACCAGCATCAATTGCAGCTGCTTGCATAAGCATACAAAGTACTAAGTAATGCCAAGTTTTTTTAAAAAGCCCCTCCCAAGTGTCTCAGAGCACATAATAGAAGTGCTATTATGGGATTCTCCTGATCTTAAATCTTGGCTCTTCAAAAATATTTATTTTTCCTTATGTCACAGAGGTTTTTTTGAAAATATCTTATATATGAAGGAAATGTAGTCTGTCAGGTGGCAGTTTGGTGTTAGCAAAATGTTAGATGGGGTGCTCTGGGCAGTTCTGGGCAAAGTGCTAAAAAAATTAATCAGTAGGAGATAAAGAGAACAGTGAGAATTATCAGATTTTATAGGTGAGAGGAAACTGAAATGCTAACAGTCTTCAAATGAATGAGAAACAACTGCAAAGGGAAGGGATGGTCTAATGTTCAATTCCATGGTGGCTAGGACTAGTAGGCTTAGCTCAGCTTAGTAGTAAGAGGGACACTGCCTGGACACTAGGGAAATAAATTCAACTGTTAAAGTAACTAAACCTAGGAACAGATAATCTTGAAGTGGATCTACCAGTCCTGAAGTACAGTAGGTCCCTGGGGAACCTGCATTTCTTTCCCCCAGGATCTCCTGAGACTTGCTGCAACTCAGGAGGGTGAGGTGGATTGTCCAAGAGGGAAATTTATCAGATGCTTCCCACAACTCCAGAGACTTTCAGAAATGTGAGAATTTTACTGCAGTGGTTAGAGATAGTGTTGGTCTAGTTTGTGATTGTATCAAGGTAGTAGTAGAATTTTTCTTACCAGATTTTAAAGAGAAACTTCAGTGTTTAGTCCTACCAACATTTGATTCCTTTTAGGATATGATGTACAGTCCTGCTAGTGCATAACGGCTTAGTGACATTATTTCCAAGACATTGAGGCTCACATAGTATAATTTTTCTTCCTGTTTGCTATCAATAAGTCATGTCCTTTCTGCTTCATTCTTGAAGCTGACCTATTCAGTTTTTTAGTTCAGTAGATTATAGCAATTTGAGAGCACCAGTTGTGAAGATAGTTTTTTGATTCTGATACTCTGGTAATAGATTTTCAAAAGCAATTATCCCAAAATAGACATACACTGCAGTCATATTGTAAAACTAGTCATTTCATATAATGAAATGTGCTTTGAGTTCACTTATAAATGATTGGAAACAGTAGGTGGGTGCAACATATAAACCACAATAGCAGATGTGCAATACTTAAGCCACAAATTTCTAGGCATTCTTCTATAACAGATACTAAAAATCTGTAATCTGCATGTACCTGTGCACTCACCCAGAAAAACATGAGCCCCTTGCAGCACACACAGGTCTCAGGCAGCACCCACTCTTTTGGGAGTGTGGGTGCCTCTAGTCACACATCTCCTTTGAAGACGTAGCTGCTTCAGTAGCTTTGTGTGTGACTGCATTGTTCTCTAGAATCTGTTGTTCCCTACAAACTGCTAATCCACAGGCCATTGAGAAAGCTCTCCACCAGGTCACATGCACTCACCTGAGCTGCAAATCCATGCCTGCTGCACCCCAAAATGCCGTTGCACCACCTGGGATGCAGCTACTCACAGCATCCGTCAGGCCTGGATGGAGGCAGCAGTGGTTGTCAGGGCAATTTCTCAAACCTGTCAGGTCAGGTTTTGATCATTGCTCTGTTCCACTCCAGCATCTCTTACCTGCCCCTCATTACAAATTTTCATGCTATCTCTACACTTCTAAAGCTGATGATTTCTGTGTTTCAGGAGTCTCCTTGTGATTCTGTGTTTCCATTTAACCCCTCTGAGGGTCTCTGCCTTTAGCATGATTAGTCTGCTGGGGCCTCTTGTGGGATAGTTGGAGGTCACACACACTGGTTATACTCCTATTTCTACCCCACCAACTGTTCTGATCCAGGCCTTTTTGCAATGGGTGGGTGCTCAGGCAAACCACAGAAATTCTTCAGGATATTATTGTCTCTACGTGTATGTACGTGGACCTTGTGAACATACCTTCATCTCTTTATATTTCATAAGAAACAAGAAGGTGTTAAAAAAGTCATAGTACCAGCAGCTTCCAAGAAAAAGGTGCCAGCAGCCTGGTTTAATGAAGTGCCTGCTGTTCCAGGCTGTGCTTTGCCATACCTGTGCCTGGCCAATTCTCTGGTCCATGTTTCAGCAGCCCACTGGGTGGCGTTCCGTACCAACAGGTATCTCTGCCCTCAGCCCCCTGCCCGGCATTGCATTTCTCATAGCGTTTCTTGCATTTCCAACCTGATTTCATCTGTAAAAACTAGTTAGTAGCTAGTATATTGGTATAAATAGTCTGACATGCTAATGGTATATGATTTTCCTTCTTTTCTTTGATCCTTTGTATAACAAAGTAACATTTATATACAATAGTATTTAGATGGCAGAGATCTCAAAACTGTGTTTCTACAGGTATCGGATATTCAGGCAAGAGCAGCACTGCTGATGTGGTCCCCTCCATCCATTGATACCAGAGAAGACACAGAGAAGAATGACATACCAGAGGTTTATACTTATGAAGTGATGATTTCAAGTACTGGAAAAGATGGAAAGTACAAAACTGTGTACATGTAGGTGTTGGCTATTTTTATTTAGTCACTGGTGCATTGAAATATGTGGCTTAAAACCTCTTTAAAAATCTACTTGTTGTCCAGAAAGTTAAATGTTTTGTGTAATTTCTGTTTTGAAATTAGCTACCTTTTTTTTCAGTAGAATTCTTTTCATTTTATTACTGAAATCTCTGCCAACAACTGGAATGTAAAGATTTTGTTCTTACATGTTGGAAGCATATTTTAATACCACTTCTGCTGTATTTCAACCAGCTGCACTAGACACTGTGAGTTCTTAAATAGTGAAGCATACAAATAGTGAGAAAAATAAATTGAATTTATTACTTTTTATGTCAGCACATGCTCCTCCTCCCTTCACTAAAATTGATCTTGGTAAGAGACACTCTTATGATGTGAAAAAAATAAGCAAATTCACACAGAACACAACTCATAGCAGGAGCAAAGCAAACAAAACTCTTCAATTGTTTAATTCCTAACACAATGGTTTTCAGTCAGTTTTTTGCAATTTGGAGAAATATGACAGTAAAATATAGAATTAAGGGTATAGAGTTCTCTAAAAGTTATAAACTTTTGTATCTAGCTAGTTTATCTTAGTCATCTTCCATGGATTTCAGGTAATTACAAGTTGTGTATCCCTATCCAAGAAACTAGAGGCAGAGAAATGACCTTTGCTAGGATAAGCTGATGTCAGCAAAAGCAGACTAATAGATGTTATTTTGGTGCCTTTTCTGTTTCCTAGGCTCTAACAAGTAGGTATGTGCAGTCAGGTACAGTTTTAGATAATTTTTTTTTTTTTTTTTTGCAAGGCTGGACTGAGCTGCTGTAGGCTCCAGTACTTCAGTGGTTTTTTTGAGTAATAACATAGATGCATACACATGCAGCTTTCTTGCTAAGTAAAGAAAATAATTGCTACTCTTTAGAAAGCAGCAAACAAAAAAGTGCCCCAAAACCACCAGGGCAAAAGAACAGGAATAACAAAGAAGCCTCTAAAATTCAGAGATAAATCCATTTACACATTGCTGCATTTAGCAAAAGACAAACTCTCAGCAAATACGTTTCATGGAAGGTGTGTTGAGTTAGGTGATGCATGTCTTTTTTATAAATGTATGGAATTCTGAAACAGTCTTTAAAACAAACTTATATCTCTTTCCAGTGGAGAAGAAAATAAAGTTACTGTAAATGATCTCAGGCCAGCAACTGATTACCATGCAAAGTGAGTATCTCACTTTCTCTTAATTAAATTCAGTGGAAATGTTTTAAAAATTTCATTGTGTAATTGCCTAGGTCTTCAGAAATGGTCTCAGCCGCTTCTCACCCTCTTTTGAGTCACAATCAACATTTTTGACTTACCTGACCAGTCAGTCCATTTTGGACAACATAAGGCAAGATGGATGCACATTCATCCAACATTCAAGCTCTTTCCTTTATGCCAGCATAACCACCTTTTTCTGTCCTTGGAGCAAGGCACAGATGCTGCTTTTCAATTTTCCACAAGCAGCAGAGGAAAATACATTGCACTGAAAATGCTCCCTTCTTGGCCACCTGAAGTCATATCATGCTACTTTTGCTTTGCTCCAGTAGATCAATGAACCTGACCCCATTAGCATGAAAAAATGTGCCCCAGCTCAGTATAATTCTACCCTTCTAGCAAAAATGACTACTTCAGTAGGTCAGAAGAAATAGTATAGGATTGGGAAGATGTGGTTACGTTGTTCTTCCCTCTTTCTTTAAATATTTGAGGTTCGTCTGAGCTGAACTTGGCAAGGGGCACAAAGATTAAGGCCTTCTATACCTAGGTCAGCCAGAAACAAAGGTTAGAGAAAGCATATCCTCCCAGACTAACACAACTGGTAACTATGGATGAGGAAGAGACTGAGGTACTCAACAGCCTTTTGGCCTTAGCCTTCACTGGCAACCTCTCTTCTCACACCTCTTCAGTGGATGGACAGCAGGATGGGGACTGAGGGAGGAAAGACCCTCCCACAGTGAAAGAAGAACATAAGTCTACATCTGATGAGATTCATCCCAGAGTCCTGAGGGAATTAGCTAATGAATTTGACAAACCACTTTCCATCATATTTGAAAAGTCATGGCAACCAGATGAAATCTTGTGTGACTGAAAAAAGGAAAACACTGCACCCATTTTTTTAAAGGGTAGGAAGGAAGACTTTAGGAACTCTACCAACCTGTCAGCTTCACTCATTTCTGTGCCTGGGAAGATCATGGAACAGATCCTTCTAAAAGCCATGCTAAGGCACATGAAGGACAAGGAGATAATTCAGGATAGCCAGCCCAGCTTCACCAAGGACAAGTCCTGCCTGAAGAACCAAGTGGCCTATGATCAAGTGACTTGTATCAGTGGACAAGGAGACTGCAGATGTTAGCTGTCTGGACTTCTCTAAGACCTTTGAGATAGTCCCCCACAGTATCGTTCTTGGTGGATGAGGAATTGGTTGGATGGTCACATTCACAGAATAGTGGTCAATGTCTCAGTGTCCAGATGAAGATTAGTGACAAGTGGTGTCCCACAGGGGCCTGTGTTGGACCAGTACTGTCAAATATCTTAATCAGTGACATAGACTGTTGGATCGAGTGAGCTTCCAGCAGAAAACACCAAGCAGTTGCAGTGTCAACCACCAAGTGGTGCAGTTGACACACTGAAGGAAGGGATGCCATCCAGAGGGACCTGGACAAGCTTGAGCTTCGAGGCCATGGGAACCTCATGAGGTTCAACAAGGCCAAGTGCCTTTGTACAGAGGCAGCCCTGGTGCCAACACAGACCACAGGATGAAGGGATTGAGAGCAGCCCTGTCAAGAAGGATGTGGTGGTGCTGGTGGATGGAGTGCTGGGCATGACCTGACAATGTGCACTTGCAGCCCAAAAAGCCAACCGTGTCCTGGGCAACATCAAAAGCAGCGTGGCCAGCACAGTGAGGGAGGTGGTTCTGCCCTTCTGCTCTGCTCTGCTCTGCTCTGCTCTGCTCTGCTCTGCTCTGTTCTGCTCTGGTGAGACCCCACCTGGAGTGCTGTGTCCAGCTCTGGGATCCCCATCATAAGAAGGATGGTGACCTGTTAGAGTAGCTTTAGAGAAGGGCCACAAAAGTTGTTCAGCCTGGAGAAAAATCAGTACTTAAAAAGGGGGCCTGTAAGAAAGAGGGAGACAGACTTTTGAGTAGGGCCTGTTGTGATAGGATAAGAGATAGTGGTTTCAAACTAAAAGAAGGTAGATTTAGACTAGATATATGGAAGAAATTTTTTGCACTGAAGGTGGTCACTGAGGGAAACACTGAAACAGCTTGCCCAGAGAGACGGTGGATGACCCATCCCTGGAAACCATTCAGGGAGAGGTTGGGCAGGGCTCTAAGCAGCCTGATCCAGTTAAAGATGTCTCTGTTTATTGTAGGGGAGTTTGGACAAGTTGACCTTTAAAGGTCTTCCAAGCCAAACTACTCTGTTATTCTTGGTTTAAAAAAATAGTTTGAATACAGCAGTTTACAAACAAATAACATTGTGAAGGCAGAAATGAAGGCCTCCTTAAAGGTTCAGGAGGTAATGGCAAGTGTAGAGTACCTTCTTAGACACGACTAAATGTTCTGCCTCTCTTGACTGTGTGGAGAACCTCGAGATCCTTGTGTACTGACCAAGGCAAGCAATTCAGAGGCAGCTGGTAGGAAGCACGGGGAACAGAAGTGTGTCAGACTATGGGTCCATGTTAACAATGTTCTGCTTCGTTCCACATCGGGTTTAGGATAGGATTTGCCTTGTACAATAGCCTTTTTGACATTTGCTCAAGTGGGAGAGCTAGGTTCCCAGTCCTTGGTGTGAAGAGGTCTGCACTTCCCAGAGCTGTTTTCCAGAGTATTGTCCTGGTTGTCAAACTGATAGTAAAAGAGGGTTGGTCTGCTCTTATCACAGCCCTCATTTAATTTGAGCCCCTGTATTGCCTGAAGCAGAAGGTCAGGAGAAGGATGAATGGTAAGTTGGCTCTAAGCTCTTTCATATGAAAGTGTTTACTCAGGGAATGCATTGCATAAAGTGCCTGTTCCTGTGTCTTTCCTTAAGCACCTGCTTTGTGATTTTGTTCCTATTTTTAGTAGCATTGATTTATTTTACTCAACAAGGTTGAAGTTGAAAATTTATGGAGCATAAGGGTCAGTGCTTAGAATTTTTATTTTCTGTCTAAGTCCTCTTCTATCACGCTACATTCATATTTTTTCTTGCTTAGTTCTGGTGGTTGTAGTCAATACATAGGAATCAGTGGCTTGGCCATCCAAGCTCTTCCTAAACAGAATTCTGCCAGTATGAACACTGCGTAAAATCTACAAAGATTGGAACGACTTAACCACCACAATAATTTACAAATTAATATTTGTAACTGTATGCAAGCACAAACAATTTTGTGTTCAACTTTAGTCACTTTCCGAATGTCTTCTCTCTGTTTGTGAAATCTATAAAGCCAAATTTCCTGTGATTTGCTGTTCATGCATCAAAAATATATCTGGATTTTTGTATCTTCTTAGGCTGGCAACCCAGATCTTATATTGGTGATCAGAGGAAAGTTTGTAGAGTTTTGGTTTTGGAGTTTTTTTCGAAGGAACAGATGAATCAGAAGAAAGTAATGTGCCATTGACCAATAGACGAGGCAAGGCATAGCTGCACAGCTTAGGGGGCAGGGGGAGGCCAGATGATTATCATTAATTTCCTTTTGGAGACATGCCTTTTGGAAAACAAGCCATTTCTCTTTGAGACAGAAGCAGAATTCACTCTTTTGAAGTATGTGGAGAACTAACTCATAGCCTTACTGAAGGAAAGGACAAGGTGAACACACTCAGCAGGACACTCATTTGAGTGCAGAGGATACTCTGAAAATACATCAACAGCTTCGTTGTGCTCTTCTGACGAAAGCACTTGCAGAAGAATTATTCATAATATAAGTTTATATCTCTACAACAGATAAAGAGCCTACAAAATGCTACCATTATTTTCCAACCAAAGTACAGCTAATAACAGACGTATTTCAAATCTAATTGTGAGACTAAAGCCGTCTGATGGTAATGAGGTACATCTGAAGTAAAGGACTCTTTCTTATTGCTTCTATTGACTGAGATGTTTCCCCCAGTTATTTATTTATAACAGTAATGTTTTCATAATGAAGCAGCAAGGCAGCAACTTAATTCCACATGCTTGGTTTAGTTTGGAAAGTATACAGATTTTGAAGCAAAATGTTATTGTCTCACTTCAACTTTAGAGTCCAAGTAGAATGCAACTGTGTAAAAGGGAGCCCTTCAGAAACAGAGAGTTTTACCACGGCGAGCTGTGAACCTGATGCTCCAAATCTGCCCAGGATAACTAATCGGACCAAAAATTCACTTACTCTTCAGTGGAAGGTAAGGATTGCTTCACAGCCTTTAAAATAAATGTTTTAAACTCTTCAGAATTGTTGTGGATTTATCAATAAAATACCAGTTCATTGAAACTGAAAATTTTTATCAAACCTGCTCATTTCAATCATGGTTCTCTGACTGAAAATAGATTTACTGGGTTAAATGTAGGCTTGAGTAAAAAGAGAAGGATTCACAGAAAAGCAAGGAGTATTTCAAGGTAAAATTATTGAGTTCAGTACCCAATGCATTTCAAGGACTAAATTAGAAAAAATCCATAACATGAAACAAGCATTCATTGTATGGCAACTGAAGCAATCATATAAGGGGAGCATTATTTGTCTTCCACTGTTCTTCTCATGGGTTGGCCCATACATGCATTTTTAAATGGTCTTGTATCCAGTTAGAATTCTAATTTTCTTGTTTTCCTGTTACAGGCATCTTGTGATAATGGCTCCAAAATCCACAGTTACCTTTTAGAGTGGGATGAAGTAAGCAAGTTATTCTATCATATTTTTAGTCCTCTATTTTTTTAAGTAGCTATATGTGACTGTGCATGTCAAGTTGTGTGAAAATTAGGATTTCTACTTAGAGGCATGTGACAAATACGTAATTCCTGAAACAATTATTGAAATACAGTTACTGCTTAGTTTTTTTCCTCAGGGAATATAAAATAAAAGGATCTTAATTGCATGATTCTGCCACTCTTCATAATGGCTTTTTCACTTGTAGTCCAATTCTGTGTTCAAGAGCTGACACAGAAGGGTCATTTTCCTGTAACAGCCTGTCTTTTTAAATAAGTAGGTGGATCAACTACGGCCCTGCAATGATCTTGCAGTCTCTACCTGGAGATGGCAGAGCTGCAGGATCTTCATGGCTTTTATTCTTTCAGCCCCAATGAACTGGGAAATGGAAAGGAAGGAAAAAAGCTGCTAATTTAATACAAAGTGTCATATGCTACTGCCTCACCATATGGAGATTCTTGAGTTATATTTAATTTCAAAAAAGGATTTTACTTCATGTTTGTGTGTACTTAAATTGATGGATGCGTATGTAATAAGGTGAATAATACGATTAACTTATTACTTTTTAGGGAAAAGGAAATGGAGAATTTTGCCAGTGTTATTACGGTCAACAGAAGCAGTACAGGATCACTAAACTATCACCAGCAATGGGGTACACCTTTAGGCTAGCAGCCAAAAATGACATGGGAATGAGGTAAATACTATTGCATACATAAATATGGAATGCATATGCATGCATGTGTGTGCTACTTTAGGAAAAACATACGGTGACATTTAAAGAAAAAAGGTCTTTTGTACAAATGGTCTGAAATGGAATATAGAATATACAGTATTTCAGTTGGAGGGGGCCTACAGTGATCATCTAGTCCAACTGCTTAGTTAACTCACAGTATGTGATGGCATTATTCTTTTTGCAGGTAGCCTGTGTGCCGGGATATTGTCCCTTCATCTAAGATGTCTGTTAGTCTCCTGCTACCCTGGGAAATAAGCAGAACATGACATTGCCATATCACTGAATTCTTTGGAAGTTCTAGAGCTTATTATAAATGCTTAGGATGTGTGGTTCATGCTTTTAACTACTACTTTCCAGGTGTTATAGAACACCAAACTTTGTTTTGAATTTTTGAATGAATAACATGTGACTTCAGTAGAGAATATAAGTAAGAATTTGGAAAAAAAATGTTTTATGAAGTTATGCTAGCATCACTGGGTACATTAGTTCTTGAGTGTGCTTCTTCATCATCAGGCAAAGCAGGTGCACCTGGCTAACAATCACACTACCAGAGCTCATCTCCTCTACAGCAGGCTCCTGGTGTCCACACTACCTACTAGTAATTGGAATTTGAGGTCCTGTGGGGCATAAAAAGAGTTTCCCTCACCATCAGCATAAATTGCTTTTTGTATTGGTTTTTTTAAATTCAAATATTATGAACATAGTGCTGCAGCTCACTAAAGTCATGCTTTTATAGCATGAAATAGAGGATGTGTGTTGTGTGTCCTTTATCTGGCAGAAGTAGGTGCTTGAAGCAAGTGCCTGTTTGGCCAGTGTTGAAGAACAGTGTAAAGAGTAGGGAGCCAGACCCAGGGTCATAATTCATGCTAAGCAGAAAGAATCTTCTGCAAACTATTAAGTATGTGAAAAATACAGCTGGATCAGGAGATCTGAGGCATGTGTTGGGAGGCTTTGGAGAGTACTCAGGGAATGCATTGCATAAAGTACCTGTTCCTATGTCTTTCCTTAAGTACCTGCTTTGTGCTATTGTCAGAGGACACTGTAATGGACTAGAATGACTTTTGGTATGCTCCAATAGTCTTTATTACATTACTGCCTTCTGGATGATGTTCATGGAATTAATTATTCTCTTGAGTTGCTCCTGGACTTTGTCTTGATGAGATTCAGTTGGAACTATTAAAAATAAAGACAGGGAGGGAGCTGGCAGTTAAGCAGGGTCCAGTGCTTGGGCTGTCTTCCTGTTCCCCTTTTACATCTGAGTGTAAATGTATCCTCTAGGAATAGCTGCACATATTACAGATTCCTCCAGCATAAGCTTTGAAGACACTGATCTGTTAAGTACCCTTCTTAAACTAATCACACTGAATAGATTTTAAATCAATATTTCATAGCCTTGTGAAGATGTGCTTTATTGTCTTTATGGTATTATTTAATTAAGAAGTCTATTGAAATAATATTTATTAGTGTAGAGTGCCTGTTTATGCTTTATGAAGAATGTTGAGAACATTAGGCATCTGGAGACAGAACTTTGTCTAAATAATTTTACTGACAAGAACAGATATTTTATCTCTGAGTTACTGATTTTTAAATTTAATTCTAACCTACATGAAACAGTGGTTAAAGAAAACTGGAAAAATAAAATCTACTTTCAAAAATAGGTAGTACTGAGGAATTGTTTAATAGTCATTCAAATATGGCTGTGGCTGGAACTCTTAGTTTATTTCAGTGTATTTTGGAGTGGTTCAAGCAAGTTTAAAGATTAAATCTTTTTAAGATGTGGGGTTTTTTTACCTTACCTTACTTGTGACTCCTTCAATAGCTTATTTTGTTGTTGAAAAGAGTTAGACATACTACTTGTATCTAACCTCTCTTCGTGCTTTCTTCAGGTTGGTCTTTGTTTAGTAAATATATAAAATATAGTATCACTTAATCTCCATTCCAGAAATTTTCTTGCTTGTGACTTCTTACAAGAAAAAAAATTACTGTTCCCACAAATTTGAAAGTTTTCTCTTGTTTTTTACTTTTTCCCTTCTTTCTTCACGTCTCTTTGACAGTCCTCACAGACAATATGTCTGTTTTCTGTGCTATCAGCACTCTTCATAATGTGTTGTCTGTAAGATTTTTTCCTTTAAATGCCAAAAATACCTCAATGCAGACCAAAATTTATAACATATGCATCACTATAATATAGGTTCAGTAAGAGAGAAAGTGAAATTGAGTTAGTATTTTATTGAGATTTTTCAGGCAAGTCAGGTTAAAACACATGAGATATTTAACTGGTATATTTGTTTAAGCTGTACAGAGGATTTTATTTTATTTTTGTCAGGGGCTTCCTGATGCTCACTTAGGTAATCCTTAGCTTTTAAATTAAAATTACATCTTTGAGATTAATTTCATATGGTTGAAAAAATTGGACTAGCTTTAGGCTTGTAAGTGATTCTTCAGATCTGATGTAAAGCAGCAACACCAGCTGAGAGCAGGTGAGGCTTTTTAGTCTAGCTGGATGCATGTCAGACTATCTGTGCAAGTACAGTACTTGTTCAGACTTTTGCATCCCTCTATTTCACAGTAGCTCTTCTTACATAATTTGTTTGTATTTTCACCACAAGGTATATCTTATCTAAATCAGATAAGGATAACAGTTGTGTTAGAAGATTCACTGGTATACACTCTACTTCTTTTTCTGCAATAAGACTTTCATTTTATCAACTCATCAAGTAGCTCACCATTGAATGAGACTATTCTATTATTTTTTTAATCTCTAGAGAAACCAGTACTTCGAAGTAAGCTTAGAACACATAGGCAAAATTTGTTTTGAGGTCTTGCCATAAATATGTTTATGCCTTCATGTTTTTGCTTTGAAAAGGAAGGACACTGTGGTATTAGTATATTATCGCATATAGAGCTTTAGGGTTTTAGAATACTGAGTTAATATGAAAAAAGCAAAACGTTTTGGTTAGCAAAGCACTGTAATTATATCATACTAAGGAATCTTTCAATTATGAACATGTTAACCTTGTTCAGATACTTTGTTACTGATAGACTCATGGGCAAGTTAAGTTGTTTGCATGTAACAGCCTGCAATTTCCCATTGTGCGTATCTCCAAGAAACTGTCATAGCTGTGTTTAGTAAGAATTTTGGTTTTTAGCTATTAATTATTGTGTCTAGTTAGTTTACATACTGTCTGTTTTAAACAGTGATTTTAGTGAAGAAGTCCTGTATCATACCTCAGGCACTGCCCCAACCACACCAGCAAGTCCTTTGCTGATTAATGCTGGAGTTACTTGGTTATCCCTTCAATGGACAAAACCCTCAGGAACACCATCAGATGAAGGAATCTCATATATATTAGAGATGGAGGATGAGAACTCAGTAAGTTTAGAATACTTCTTCTCAATGTTCGATACATTATTGTATTAGTGTAGCAATGATTATTGTTGCTAGAATATTATACAAGGAATTGTATCTTCTGGAATTAAGCTAATGACTTGTCATTGCTGTGACCAGGCCACCTAGCTTTCTTCTTTTAATCTTGTCTAGTGTTATTAAGCCTCATTTCTGCAAAGACTTTTAAATTGCTTATGATTTGTGAATTTGTGTGTGCAAGTTAAGTCTTATAAGAGCTAGATCAAAGCAATTGCATCATGAAGTGTGGTCCCTCTCAATGTCATTTCAGACTAACAACATTTGTCTTAAAATCAGTGCTGTTCTACCCTTTGAAAGTGTTAGGTAAAATTTTCAGTGACACTGAATATGTCTTTCTTACTGATCTTTTCTCCTCTTGATTGGAAAATGGTTAATGAATTCGCACCTCTTAAAAAAAAAATTGTTGTGTTTACACAATGAAGATGCACTTATTACTTTGTCTGAGAAGCATAATAGTTACAGTTTGAAACACTAATTTATTTGTATGAAGTATGTTAGATCCTCTGGTCTGCAAAGATAATGTTTCAAATAATCCTATTTAATTCTGCAGGGATATGGTTTCAAGCCAAAATATGATGGTGACGATCTTACCTACACGGTGAAGAATTTGAGGCGTAGTACAAAGTATAAATTTAGGGTAAGATCTTTTTCATATGTTTGGGCATTAGACTAGTTTGAGATTGACTCGGAAGTGGGGAGGGCCTTTTTAAGGAAAGCTGAATTTGATGCCAGTTTCTTAGAATTTCAATCTCTTAAAACTGTCAGCTGAACACCTGCATTATTGTTTCTGCAGAAGCAATAAGAACCTCTGCAAATGTATAACACAGTTGCAGGTATCCTGAAATTCCAAGTCATAAGTACATGTTCTTAACAACCGGGGGTTTTATTTGTTTGTTTCATATACATGGGTGATATTACTTAGTGTAGATATGGGTTCTTTGATAGTAACACAATGAAGGTGTTAGGGTAAGGAGCAGCCTTGATTAAAAAAAATCATTAGTAAGTCATATATATTACCATGGTGCTGAGCCTGTTTTAATAAGCTTGAGGGCTGAACTTTTAGTTCAGAAAGAAGTCTTGCCTAAATCTGAGCTTTTAGATGTGGTTAAAAGGTAGAAAGAAGCATACTGGCCGTGGGAAGGTGAACAAATAGCCATCAAGGACTACGAGAACTTTGCCAGGACAGGCAGAGTTTGAAGTCAGGAAGGCTTAGGATCAACTAGAACTGAAATTGGCCAAAGATAACAAGAATGACATAAAATGCTTCTTCAGATATGTGAGAAGTAGAAGGACAGGGAAAACATACAGAGGTCAGTCCTAAACAGGGCTAAGAGGCAAGTCCAATAAAGCAGAGGTTCTCAATACTTTCTTTGCCTCTGCCTTACCAGCATAACTGGACCCCAGATTACAGGATAAGGTAGCTGTTATAAGGCTGGGGTTTAGTCACTTGGAAAGGATCAGTCCACTTCTGGATGTTAAGAGAAGTGGCTGACATTGCCACAAAGACCCCTATATATAACATTTGAAAAGTGATGCAGGTCAAGGGATATCCCTGATGTCTGGAAGAGGGGAAATGTAATGAGGAATCCAAAAGAGGACCCCAGGAACCACCCAGGCCCATTAATCTTACTTCAGTCCCTGGAAAAGAAATGGAAAAGTCTTCCTAGGAAATACTACAAGCCAAACAAAAGCAGGCAGTTGGGAATCACCTACACCAAAAGTAAATAATGCCTGACTAGCGTGATCATGTCCTACCTCAAGGTCACACTTCGAGTTGGTCCAAGGAGATTAGTGAATGTTCTTTACATGAACTTCAGCAAGTATTCAACAGTTTCCCACAGCCTTCTCCCTGGCCAAATTGGCAAGACACAAACTGGATAGGTGGTATGTGAGATGAGTAGAAAACTGGCCAACAGGCCCCCACTCAGAGGGTGGTGATCAACGGTTTCTAGTCAGGCTGGCAGCCTGTCTGAATTAGGAACTCCTAGGGATAGGAGGCCCCATGCTGCTCATTTTCACAACTGATCTTGATGATGGGATTGAAAGCACCCTCACCAAGTTTGCGGATGACACCACATGGAATGGTCAGATGAACACATTAGAAGGCAAAATTATCTTACAGAAACACCCGGACAGGCTAGAAGAGTGAGGTAGCAAAAACAGTATGAAGTTTAACAAAAACAAGTGCAAAGTTCTGCACCTGGGCTGGAATAACCAAGGAGCCTACTATAGGCTAGAAGCAGCCTTGCTGAAAGGGACCTTCAGGCAAACTGGATCCTGGGCTGACTCAGCAGTGGCATTGCTAGCAGAGATAAGAGATCTTCCCTGTATTCAGCTTGTGTCAGATCACACCTGGAGAGCTCTATCCAGTTCTGATCCACACAATTCACAAAAGACAGGCAGAGTGGGAGTTGGTCCGAAGAAGGGTCACAAAAATTACAAAAGGGCTGAAGAATCAGCCCTATAATGAAAGTCTAAAGGAATTACATGTTTTCTCACTGGAGAAGGCTCAGAGGGACCTCATCACAGTTTGGCACTACTTAAAGCCTGACTACAGAGGGGAGGAAGGTTCTCCCTTCACAAGGAGCCACCTGGCTCTTGCCAAGGGGCAAGAGTTGCAAGGTGCACTGGAAGGTGTTTCATCTTGATATAGGAAAGAAATTTTCCACAGTGAAATCAAGTAATCACTGCAACAACCTCCCCAGAAATGTGGTGGAGTCCCCTTCACTGGATGATTTCAAGATAGGACTGGAGAGGATGTTAGATAATCTCATCTAGGCTCATTTTAGCCTGAAGGGTTGGACCAAATGATCTTTCACGTCCCTTCCAGCCTGGGCTATTCTATATTCTAAGTCACTCTTGAATAGTTGCTTGAGTTTTGAAACAAAGCATAGTATGAATCACAGAATCATTTAGGTTGGAAAAGACCTGTAAGATCAAGTCCAACTCTTAACCCAGCACTAAACCATGTCACTAAGTAACATATCTGCACATTTTTGAAATACCTCCAGGGGTGGTGACTCAATCACTTCCCTGGGCAGCCTTGCCAATGCTTGACTGCTCTTTCTGTGAAGGAATTTTTCCTAATGTTCAATTTAAACATCCCCTGATGTAACTTGAGGCATGGTCAGAATAACCTCATCTGTCTGCAAGTGAAAAATGTTGATAGCTCTTGTCATGCATGCACCTAAAATAGTATTTCTTAAAGAATTGGGGACTGTTGAAGAACAGTTTCTCTTTGCAGTATGAATGGCAATAGTTTAAGGGTTGATTGATTTGTTTTGAGTTAACAGTGAAGCATGTAAGTAATCCTCTTCAGATGATATTTTGCACTTCTGAATATGATTTTGTTGGGGTTTTTACATAACTTAGTATTTAAATAATTTAAAATACACAGTATGTTTCTAGCACTATTACAGCTACACGTGAACTAAAGAATAACTAGTTGTCTTGAAACATGTCCTGCTTTTGCAGGACATGATCATAGTCTTCCTTTGAAAGTAATACTGCACATTTATCATACTCATTACTAGTAAATGTATAGTTACTTAAACATCTTAAGTTTCTCATTAAAATAAACTCCAATGTTTATATCCTATTTTTATTAGCAAAACAATAAACAGAAGTCTCTGTTTGCTCATTCACAGAGCATAAAGGAGAAACAAATGTTATGTTAATCAGGTCTTTAATTTTTATTATACAGGGGAAAGACTTAATTAGTAGTAATATTCCTTAAGGCTTTTGAAAGAAGCTTTATAACCATTCTAAACCACATTATAATACGTAAATGCTAACTGCCTGTTTAACTTCATTTGTAAGGGCACAAAGACAACCAGATGATTATTAATCTTGTAAACTCTATCAGGAGACTTAATGTCTGAGCTTGCATTTCCTCTTCTCAGTCTGTTCTATCATCACTGCTGTCAGTTCTATTCTGCTTATTTTTAAAACAGATCTAAAAGCTGAAAAAAACTCTTCTTTTTTTTTCTTTTCTTCCTAGGTGGTTTAGCTGTTTACTAAACTGAACTAAAAAGTACAAAATAAAGAATAGCAAGAATTTGTTTTCCTAGAATCACAGAAAAGTCTAGGCTGGAAAGAACTTTTAGTGATCACCTGGGTCAAATTTGTGTAGAAAGCCAGGCCTTAGCTTAGGCAGTTCAAGCCTGTCCCAGCCCTGTTGAGCTGGGATTTTGGTACTTCCAGCAAGGACAATTCATCCACTTCCTTGGGCTGTCTGTTCTAATGGTAATTAATTTCTTCTATCCAGCTAGAATTTCCCCTAACACACTTTGTGTCTGCTGGCTCTTGTCCTGTCATTACAGATCCTTTGGAAGGCAATGTCTTCATCTCTTCTGTAACTATCTCTTAGGTATTGGAAGGCGGTGATTAGATCCTTCCCAATGAAACTTCTTTTTTACTCAGGCAGAATAAAATAAAGCTTTTTTTTCCAATGTCAGGTTCTCTAAAAATCTGATCATCATGCTAGCCCTCTTCTGAACTCTTTACAGTTTCCCAGTGTCTCTTGAACTGGAGGACCAAAACTGGACACAGTATTCCAAGCATGGTTTTAAAAGTGCTGAGTAAAGTGACGTAATTAAATCCTTTGTTCTGCTGGGTGAATTCTTGCTGATGCAGCCCATGAAACAATTTGGTTTTGCTACTGCCAAGATGCTTTGCTGATTCATTTGGCTTGCTTCTACTCAAATCCCCATATCCTTCTCAGCAGAGCTGAAAAAAAGAAAAACTGGCTAGAGTCACACCCCAGACTGCACTGATGCTGGGATTATTCCATCCCAGGTGCAAGACTGTATCTTTGTTCAAAGCTCATACAGTTCTTGTTAATGCAATATTTCAGCCTGTCAAAGTCTCTTTGATAGCTCTTCCCTCCAGCATATGTTTATCTTCTAGTTTGGTGCTATATGCAAATCTGGGAGTATCACTCACTCCTGTCATCCAGGTCACTTCTAAAGATAATGAATTGAATATGATATTGGATTGGCTGCTGAGGAAATCCACTCATGAGCAGCTGCTAATTTGCCTTCAAACCATTAGCCACCACCCTCTGAGCCTGGCATTCTGACAGGTTTTCTACACCCATCTTGTGGTCCATCTGTTCTATCTTAACTAGTTTGTCTACATAGATGTCTAGATCAAACTAAGATTAGGGTAGATGATGTCCCAAGCTCTCCTCCATTTGTTGAGTGAGTTGTTGCATCATGAAAGCACTCAGGTTGGTTAAATATGATTTACCCTTGACAAATATAATTCCTTGTCCTTCACGTGACTTTCATGACATTCTTTTCCATAATGATCCTTGGGACTGAAGAGTTTATAAAATCCCTTTGTTGTTTTAACACAACTTACCCATATAAACACTTCTTTTATCTCTGAATGTATTTCTATAAAAGAAAATGCTATACTAGGATGGGAGGGATTTTTTTAAGGATTTGGTTTTTTCTGTCAGTTTGCATGTATTTATATTTTCAGTATAGTGATTATCTAACTATGAGACTAATGAAAATGTAACATGAATGTATATAGTAACTTTAGTTCTTGTACTAATTTTACATTTTATACAATATATACAATATAAATTAATTTGTCCTTTCCTTAATCAGTGAATAGCATACCACTATCCAATGAATTTTAGTGTTTTATATATTTTTTCAGGTCATTGCTTATAACTCAGAAGGGAAAAGCAGTCCAAGTGAGACAGTGGAGTACATTACTTGTCCAGACAAACCTGGAGTACCATCAAAACCCACAGTGAAAGGAAAAATTCATGCACAGAGTTTCAAAATAATCTGGGGTAAGAATGTTTTCCAGCTCTATTTAGAGTATTTCTTCTGTATTTTTAATATATATTATATATATAATATTTTTGTACAGAAGATCCAATTTTACTTTAGTAACACTTCAGTCAACTAAGCCATTATGATCCATTTACATGGAAAACTACTGACTCAAAATACTCAGTGTGGCAGTACAACAAATTATATGGGAAGAATAATATGCTAATTGTAACAGGGACTGTTATTGCAGAGAGTATTAAAAGAGTGTGTTTAATTGATGTACTAAAAAGTTCCTTCAATGAATTTCCTTTTTCATTTGTATTAATTTCCATCCAACCAAAGAAGTGCTATCTGCCATCTAAGTCTCACTTTATATAGCTGGCATTTTATGATACATAACCCCTGCCTAAGAGCCAACATAATTTTATCCAGCACATCCATAATGTGATGTTTAGGCAGCAGTACCTTTCTGTGTTGAATTATAATGCTGTCTTTCTATTTGTTCAAAATGTTGTTTCACATTATTTTAATTTTGCTGTTTTCTAAGTCATCTTTGAGAAACAATATTAGGATTATATGTCAAAGAAGGGTCTGTAGATTTGTATCTTATACATGAATACTGTACCAGGGAGGATAGTGCACTCAGTTTCTATATTAGAAAAACTATATTAGAAGTTAAGAGATAAGTTTTCAGTGTAGAGCTCTTGACTTCTATTCTGTCCCAAAATATTTGGGTTTTTGAAATTCTGTCCTTAAATAATTTCGAAATCCTCCCCAAAATCTATAAAGCCATTGAACTTACCTAGCTTAGTTGGAATATTGCTGTTTTTTATAGATCCACCAAAAGACAATGGGGGAGCAACAATAAATACGTATGTTGTGGAAATGTCTGAAGGCTTAAGTGGTAAGTATCATACATTGGCATTCACTTGTGTGGGGCTTTTTTTCCTGTCTCTGTGTGCATGTGGGAAGAATAAAATGTGTATGATGACAGGGAAAGTTATTGCTAGGGACTGACACCAAAAAGAAAATAGAGGCACATTGATGTTTGACACAAGAAGCTCTTTTTCTCTGATTTAGAAAAGAAAGATGCCACAAAATCTGTGATGCAAGAGATGTTTTTTGTTTAACTTACTAATTAGGTCTATTCAGTTTTGGAAATGAAATTATACATTTCAGACATTTTAGGGCAAGAAGACAGAGACATATAGCTTTGTTGTCTGCATGGCAGATGAAAGAAAAGCTTGTACTCCATTTATCACTATTAAGAGAACAATGATGCAGCTGGGATAACTTTCTGCTATTTACTTTTCTGTTCTTTCATAGAGAAAGGAAACTGACAGTATTTCTAAATTGGACATAAACCTATCTTGCTAAATTATTTAAAAATCTAAACCTCTTAAGTAGCCTTATTGAGTTCAGAAACAGAGTCACATCGAGAATGAAAGTTTAAACTTCTCCAATGCTGTGTCAGATTGAGACAGAGCACTGCCCCCAGATATGATGGGAGCCCTCTCAGGGCTCTCAGCTGTGGTTCTTTTGATGCTTAGTCTGTTGCTTTCCTCTCTCTGTCACATGCCCACATTAAGTCACTTTTGGAATGATGCACCCAAACCTTTCATGCAAATTTAGTGAACTGTGCATTACGTTTCATTCCCAGCCCTCCAAATTCTGTGGTGTATTGAGTTGTTGGAGATTTAATTAAAAGTCCCAGGTTCTCTGCTTAATCTCTTAAAAAGAGAGAGAGAATGCTAAAGAGTTTCTGATTTAAGAATGCAAATAATGGAATCAGCATTTCACATGCTTCTGGGCCATTCAGGAATACAGGAACAAACTTCATCAATTTTAAACTGTAGTTACAGCCTGCAAAATGATAATGTAATTTGAAGTTTATTTTCTGTGAAAAATTTTACTTTTCTATCTTTCCTGTTTATTTGGTTATGATGTTAACTTGCTGACCCCGTAAGTTCCCTTCTAGTTAAGGTAAATACCAAGTAAGGAAGCTATTTCAGTTTACCAGATCTACATCTAGGAAACTATGAAATTATAGGATCTTCCAGGAAATTCAAAGCAGTCTCAATTTCTATTTTTTTTTAATAAACATCAGACACACTTTATTTTAGTGAAATTAGGATACCTACTGTGGCTGGTACTGAAGTGTGGCAAATTACACTTTGGTTCATTGCACACTTGTTCCCTAACCTTTCAGGAAACAAATGGGATACAATATACAGCGGAGCTGCTAGGGAACATGTGTGTGACCGACTAAATCCAGGCTCTTCCTATCGATTACGTGTATATTGCATTGGGGAAGGAGGACAAAGCACGGTAATATCAGCTAATATTTTTATTAAATAAAATTTCTCCCTGTAAGAAATTCTGGTCCTGTAGATATTTAAGCAAATATTGTGCAGAACTGCCTTACAAAATAGCCATAATTAGAACCTCAGAGAAGTTCCAGTATTGCTGCACAGTGATTTGAGTTTCTGCTCATTTGTTAAAGAAATATATCTGAATATTCTTTTCTGATATTATATTTTGTTTGACATGATTGTCTTACTTACAGAAATAGACACCTTTCCTATGTGATACATTAATACAATGTCATTTATTAAGGCCTAACCCAATACAGCAGTTTAAGAAAGGTACTTGAAAAGGCTCCCCGTGGAATTGGTCACAGCACCAAGCATAAATGAATTCGGGAAGCATATGGACAATGGTTTCTCACATTGTGTGATTCTCGGGGCTGTCTTGGGACCAAGAGCTGGACCTGTAGATCCCTTCCAACTCAGAAGATTCTGTGATTCTATGAATTTAATGTATTTCCTGTAGTCAGTGAAGTACCTTCTCTGAGTAGCCAAGTCACCCCAGCAGGCAGGGGAAGAAGTTTTCACTCAAGCTTTAACAGGGTTATGCTTCCCATGCTCTCTCAAGCACAATTAAAATGTTTACATTGTCCTGCTTTTCAGTATTCCCAAACAATTTACTGTGCCATACTGTGCTCCTTTACATATACACATTACATACACACACACATGTACTGTCAGTTCTGTGGTGTAGTTCAGCTGCCAGTGCCAAAATGTCTTGCTGTATTTGCTCTCCCTTCTCAGCAACGAGTATAACAAAGCCAGCCCTGGAGAGAGCCCTGCAGCTTCTGCAGGGTTCCAGCAGGGCTTTACTGTCAAGCCGCTCTCACAAAAATCTTAAAGCCTTCCATTCTTGGTGTTTGCCATTTCTACCCAGCCCTGCATTATTATACATGAAATGTATGTACTCTTCCTCCACATAGAAGTCTCCTGCAAAGATAACCTTGACTACAGCCATCTTGCCTCAAGAATAAATCTGGACTCCTTCAATGCTGGTTTGGCTGCAGTGCTTTCCCAATCACCAGACCACAAATCTTTGGAGACATTTTTTTCTACCAACCTACTTCCCTACAGCCCAACCCATGATTTTAGAATTGAGTACTGAAGAGAAAATAACTTCCACAAAGTCCTGATACTTTCTGAAGGTGTCAGAAATCAACAGAACTGTGAAGAAAGATGTAATTAATTAACTCTTCTGCAGCATCTCATGAGCATATGTGAAACATTCTGCCTTCTAAGTAGCAGCAGTTGTTCAGTGCAACATTATATTCAAAGGAGCTGAAAACCAGATCATCCAGTCTACTCTTTCTTGAACATAGAAACCAGTTGTGAAATGAGACTCTGAGATTCAGTTCTTCTGTAAACCTAAAGACTTTTCAACTTCCTATTTGTTCTGTATCATCTGCTGCATTTGTTGTTGGTTCTTAGGTAATTTTTGCCCAAACTTCAAATCAGAGGTGGAAACTTGTTGCACATTAAGTATTGCTAAACAATTAAAAAGTTGAAATACCTTTTTTTTTAAATCTCTTCTGGTTGACACGTCTGCTCACTTTTGCTTTCTGAGAGGTTCTTTCAACCCTTACTTAGAGTAAGGATTTCGAACTCATTAAACAGTCTGATGCAAAAGAGAATGAGTTTACTTTGAATAAATCATATTTCAAGCATCTGTACTAGGTTTGTACTGATAATTAACCACTGTTTTTGATTCTATTCCTTGCATGTGTACCAAAATACAAAAGCAAATTTTGCATATTGTGTGATTATTTTGGCATGGTTGATATTGTGAGAAATCACTTCAGATCACTTCAGCATCTTCACATATTTGAAGATGTCATTAAAAAAGGGGAAGATCTTGTTTCTAACTCAGGTATTTGCCTTTAGTTATGGCACAACTGATAGTTCTTGTTTTGGCCTGGGTAACTTCATTAATCTATCTTTCTTTTTTAGGTATCTGATTCCTTACTGGTGCAGACACCAGCAGTGGTTCCTGGTCCATGCCAGCCTCCAAGGCTACAGGGTAGACCAAGAGCAAGAGAAATTCAGCTGCGTTGGGGTAATTTTATTCCAGGTGTTAGAGATTGTAAGGAATCCAAATGTGTTATGTGTTAAAATTAAATAAGCTTTTCTTTCTTTCTTATTTTTAGGACCACCTCAGGTAGATGGTGGTTCACCCATTACCTATTATGGTCTGGAAATGTTTCAGGCAGAAAGCGATGAACACCGAGAGGTTTACCAGGGTTCTGATGTTGAATGCACAGTGGGCAGCCTTCTTCCAGGGAGAATGTACAGCTTCAGACTGAGAGCAGCCAACAAGGCTGGGGTAAGGAGGCAGTCTGAAATGAAATTCATTCCAGAGACTGCAATTAATCACTATTAAGGATTTTTTATTTCAAAAGAAGCATCTAACAATAATTTTTAAATTAGGATTTCCTAATGTAGAGTCATTTGAATCACATAGCTTATTGTTGTGTGGGAACAGACAGTTAAACATCGGTTTATAATGAAGGACATTTTTAGATGAAGGGAAGAGAAAATAGCTGATTCTGTCTTTTATCTGAACAGTAATATTAGGAAATCATTAGGAAATGCTAAGTACTTTATTAAAGCACTGTTACAACTTCACTATTCTCATGTGAAGTAAGGTAGCAAATTACTTTCTGTATACAGCTTTGTAAATTGATTGACCTTTACTTTTACAGCTGTTGGTGTTCAGAACATAATAATTAGCATTCCCTGACTCTCTATATTTAGTTTAATTTCTGAGTACATGTTCTATCAGATACAATATATTTTCCTTCTTTGGAGTATTAAATGTGTTTAAATCAATTGTTGCTGTAGAACAAGCTTTATTTAGTTATGTACCCGAAGTCCTGATTTGTTCAATAATATACACTTCATTAAAAAAGGTCAGGGTGAGTTGACACTGGTTGTGGAGAGGTCTGTAGCTTAAGGTTTTAAAGCACTATCCTAACTTTTATATTCCTTCCACTCTGCAAAGAATGGTTCATAGCTCATCAGATTTTTAATCCTTTATTTCTTTTACATAGATATAAATAGGCTGTACCAATTGGTTTGTGTTCCAGTGCAGCCATCATGTAACTTCAGAATAGGCTTTGGATAGTACTTCCCTGGTTTTCCCAAGACTTTGAAGTGTCAAATTTATTCACATTTGCTGGAGTGAAAAAAAATTATAGCTGTTCTGGAAAATAGTCAGATACTGAAATAAGTCCGAATCCACAGTCCACAGAAATTTATTTTATAAAGAAGTAATACAAAGTGTCAGGTTTCATGTCCCTACTATGGTAAATTGTTTCTTAAAAAGTAGTGATTTCATTTGTACAATGTAGTTGTATCAACTCCCTTTTTAATAGTTTGGACCTTACTCAGAAAAATGTGAAATAACTACAGCACCTGGACCCCCAGATCAGTGCAAGCCCCCTCAAGTGGCGTGCAGATCTGCTGCCTGTGCTCAGGTGTCGTGGGAGGTAAGAATGCCAGGGTAATACCTGTCTTAACATCATTGTCTTCTGCATTTTTGAGTTCAGCTTGAAAAGTCTAATACTGTCTTTTAATCACTTTATTTATAAGCAAACTTACCTGACTATCCAGTAGGTAAAACTTTAGTCATTCATCATGCCATTATAAGGCAGTAAGTTGGCAGGCTGCAGGTACTGGATCTTACTGTGTTCTTTTGTTTAAAAGTTTTGCCACAGCTGCTGCTCTGCATTTCTGAGTGATGCAGTCTCATCTTAAAATTTTTTCTTTAACATAGTTATAGTTCCTCAGAGACAATGTATCCACATAATACAATAGATTTTTGTGCGTTTCTTGGTTTTATAATCTGATTTAATTTTATATAATTACATCAGTAATAATGTAGCAAGAGCCTCACAGACTTCCTATAAACCCACAGTATTTAGACATCTGATTTAAAAAATACAATAGATAAAAATTAAGCTTGTAAAAAGAAAGATTGTATCTGGGAATACTCTTTAAACAGCTTTTTAGTGGCTTAGAGATGGGATGAATTATCTGAGTTACAGAACTGTACAGAAAAATAAAATTAAACTGTTTTACCTGGAAAGTAGTGTTCATGCTTCCTACTGGAGGAATGTCAGAGGAGCACTTCTTAAATATCTACAAGGCAAAACCTTTTAAAAAATACCATAAAAGATTCAGGTAGAATTAATTTGAATTATGTTAGATATCACAGTAATTAAGGCACAAGTAGACCTCTAGATGTCATTTAGTTCAACCTTCAATTCAAATTGGTTAAGTTTCTCAGGGCCTTTCCCAATGAAATTTTATTTATCTCCAAGAATGAAGATGTTTCAGCCTAGTAAAACTGGGTAAACTCTCATTCTGTAGGATTTTTTTTGTTTATGTCTACTCAAAGTACCTTTTAATGCAAGTCATGACTCTTGTCTTGGCACTGTCCATCTTCAAGAAAAATTTTTGTCATACTGTTTGTACCCTCCCACTAAGTAATTTAAGGCAGCACTAAGATCTTCCCTTAGCTGGATCACCTTGCCATCAAGTAAACTTTACTTTTTTGTTGTGTGTTGCACTCCCTGCTTCATGACCCTTTGCTGGATCTACTCCATTACATCAATGTCCATCTCCTTCTGGGGATACCAGGACAGCACATGGTACTGGAGATTCAGCCTCACAAGTGCTGAGTAGAGGGGAATCATTATTCCTTTTGTCCTTCTTGCTGCTCATTTGCTAATACAACCAATATATTGTTCACCTTCATCAGACACACACTGCTGGTTCTTATTCAACTTTCTCACCAGGACACAGGACTTTCTTTTTGGTAAAGGTTGCTCCTCAGCCTGCACTTTCTTGTATCAGTCCAGGACTTTGTGTTTGCAGTTGTCTTAGTTGAACTTCCTGAAGTTTGTATCAGATTCTGCCTGTTATTTGTATTGTACTAAATTAAAAATCAGCAAAGAAATGGGAGGATAAGACTCCTCTGGAACAAAAACAAAATACAGATGTGGTGAGTTTGGTTGATTTTTTTCTCTTATATCAGTATATTTAATTGTTAATTATTGATACCAATTTTAAAGGTACCAGTAAGTAATGGAGCTGATGTCACGGAGTATCGACTGGAGTGGGGCGGTGTGGAAGGATGTATGCAGATCTCCTATTGCGGTCCTGGACTCAGCTGTGAAGTGAAAGGGCTTTTGCCTGCCACTATATACTATTGCAGGGTTCAGGTAAAGATGTAAAACTATTGTTAGTGAAATCTGGAAACAGGAATTGACTCGGCCATAAAAACATGGTCTACTTTGCATTTGCAGGCAGTGAATGTTGCAGGTGCAGGCCCTTTCAGTGAAGTAGTGGCATGTATGACTCCAGCCTCTGTACCTGCAGTTGTGACCTGTCTTCGTGGACTAAGTGAAGATGAAGTTGAAAGTCCACATTATTCTCCTTCCACATGCCTTGCTATAAGTTGGGAAGAGCCTTGTGACCATGGATCTGAAATCCTTGGCTACAGCATAGACTTTGGAGATAAGCAGCCCATAACTGTTGGGAAGGATCTGACCTATTTTATAGATGGCTTACAGCCAGATACTACCTACAGGTATGTGATGCACAGCTAATTGACAGCCTACTGTTTCCTCCACAAGAGCAGATGCTTTGTTTCCTTGTATTTTTTTATTGTCTTCATTATCATTGTCAGAGGCACATTAGGGCATAGCCATGGAGCAAAAAGAAGTTTTGTAATGATGATCATCATAAATAGATGTGCTATTTTTATTTTCTTGCAAAAATAATTTATGTTCGTTTATTGCACTATCGTTGTATCTGTCTGGTTAATGTGTCAGTTTAACTGAATTCACATCACATATTCAGATTCATAACTGGTTTTGGACTGGTTGCTTCTCTGTTTGAAAAGGTAAAATCCATCCAAGGAAGGACTATGTGCAGTCTGATCTAATGACAGCTCATTGCAACTTGCAATGCCTTATCTGCAGAAAAAGTGGAAGTCAGCATCAACAGTATGAGTTTGAAAAATGAGTCAACTGTGCATCTCTTTCGAAGAATTTTAGTTCCTGAAATCATCCCTTATGTTCGATCCAAGGGTTACTGAAAAATATAAATGCAAAAATCAGTAGTTTTGCCTGAAGGCGCTACATCTCTGTTACAAAAACTTGTCCTCAGTGTTAAAGGAGAATGGCAGTCCCATTGAAGTCAGACTGACTTCAGTTAGCCCACTCTGGTTTCAGTATAATTAGGATATCTGGCTACTCAGTTTTCTGAATCCTTAATTACTGTTTTATGGCTTTATGTCAGAATACAGTGTTTCTGTGTACCTTATAATTATTTAGCAATAATGCTGCCAATCTGAAGAGCTGTTGTTCTCTGTGTCAATAGACTGAAAAAAAGTCATTTCCATTGCAGAGATAGGTCTATACATCTACCCACATAAGTTTTTTATAGAATACACTGTCAACTCCTTGTGCAAATAAAAAATTGCATGTATTAACCTTAGTTCTGGGCAATTAGCAAAATGTTAAAAATTACTGTAGTGAAGGAGAAATATTTTTTATTTAGCCTGCATACACATTTGTGTTTCCACATTTTGCAGTTGTGTGGTTGATTGTTTCAGAATTTAATTACTGTGATTACTTTTTTCCAGTTACCTAGATACTATTTTGGACAAGCAAATGTTAAGTCTGCAAAATTAAATTAGACACACTTTGCTCCCTGTGTCTACCTGTGAAATACATAAAGAGCCTCTGCTTTCTACTTTCTCCTTTTCAGAAATAAATTTCTTGGCTAAGTCTTTTAATTCTTACTTACAAATCTAATGCCAGCATTGTCTTCCTTGGAGTATCAAAGAAATAAAAAACAAAACCTTGCCTTATCCCTGAGTATCAAGTTCTACAGCTTCCTCAGCTTTCTGTCCTTTGTCGACTTCTGGTTTCCCCTCTCACTTTACAGGCAGACCCAAGTGGGCTTGTGTTTGCAGGTGCCCAGAGATGCCTTACGGGTGGAAACAGGAAGAGAGGGGGCTGGGCACCATCACTTTATTTTCACATAATATGATCTGTTCAAAAAAGTCCATAAAAATGTGTGTTAATTATCCTTGAACTCACTTGATAGAACAGTCACAGATATGGTTTCCCCTCTTTGGGGTGGGTTTTTTACCTTTCCCCATCACTCCAATGTGGCTATCAAAAGTTTTGGTTCAAGGCCTGCACAGTCAGAAAGATGGACCAATCTTGAAGTAACTCACAGAGCTTTTGCATCTTTTCACTAATGTGAATTAATTTTAATATTTTTATTTTTAATCAAGACAACTCCTTAAAATGTAAGGAAAGTGATGCACCTGCATATTCTTGACAATCTATCAAAGTATAATATTCATAAAAGGCTTCATTGTAGAGAGTACCATTATTCTCTATTTAATGAGAATTGTGGGTATGACCAGTTTCTTTTAGAATATAATTTCAAGTTAATGTATTCTCTCTTTTTCCAAAAGGGTACGAATTCAAGCCCTAAATAGTCTTGGAGCAGGTCCTTTCAGCCACACCATAAAACTGAAAACAAAGCCTCTCCCTCCGGATCCACCTCGCCTGGAATGTGCTGCATACAGTTCTCAGACTCTCAAGCTGAAGTGGGGTGAGGGAACTGCGAAAGCATTAACTGACTCCATCCAGTACCACCTTCAAATGGAGGATAAGAATGGAAGGTTGGTTTTGGCATTGCTTTAATCTGCCCAGTGTCACTGTGGTCTGATGCTTGGGAGATGGCAGCAAAGGGCAAAATTCCATATGCTTTGCTGAATTTGCTGCGGATATAGGAGTTTGTCTCATCTGACAAGGCAAAAAGGGCTCTAGCGTTCTGTGATGAGAAGTAGAAGATAAAAAACTTCCTTGTTTTTTACATACAGTTCAACATGAAGAGTTTAATGAAGTGTTTTGTACCAGCATGCTTTTCTCTCTCACTTTTGGATAAATATTTTGTCAAAGGAAAAGTCCAATCAGTGTTGTAAATTTTATGTACTTAATATTGGAAGGGATTAATGCTTTGTTCTCTGTTGCCTTATATGCAATTATTTTCATGGAAATTAATACAAATTAATTATTTCGAGGGATCCCTTGTCTCATGTTAAATAGAATGTCAGCTGAGGTGGTAGAGCAAGAGCCCTTGCCTAAATGGTAAGATAAGCAGTACTGCTACAAAGTGTTCTGTGTCTGATGAGTAGCTTTAGCTTGACAAAAAGATAAAAGAGATTTACTATGTGAAATTGCTCTGCTGTAAGGAGGAAAATAAATTAGACTCTTTAACTGGAAAGAAATTCATTGCCATTGCCAAAGACTAAGACTAAGTCATGTGCAGGTATCATCTGTTTTAATTTTAAAAGACAAGAAAAAGCCTAAGTAGATGACAACCCCTGCAGAAAGAGAGAAATTTATGATGTGTCCTGGGGACACCAAAACTGAAAATCAAACAAGAGTTGCCATGATCAGTTTGTGCAAGAATTGCCACATGAAGGAGAGTGGCCAGTGTACAAAACTCTCAGAAACAGATTTGGTGTGCACTACAAGTGTGACTGCCTTCCTGTGCACGTCTGCATGAGCCCATCTCCAACAATGATGCTCCAACAAGAGCAATTGGATCCATGGCACTTTTTTTAGGTGTAGTAAGGGAGAGTGGCAAAGGGGCAAAAAGCTAAAATCTAGTTACCTTATTTTGAAAAGCTAAAGATGTTGGAGGAGTAGACGGCCAAGGAAAAAAAATAATGCAGCTCACTGAGAGACACAACTGTTGTCTTTTCCCATGGTTTCAAATACAAAATAGTTTCTTAAAATGCTTAGAAACATTTTTGGTAAGAGAGAATCTGTAGTGTTCTTTGTGCAAGAAATTTTAATTTCAAAGACATGAGAAATAAAAACTTGTCCCTGGAAAATGTGCTTATTGTTTCATAGCAGCCAGAACACTGTTTAAATCTAAAATAAGTGTTTCTGGGCTTTTCATTAGATTCTGGGAAATTATGGGAACAGATTTCAAGATAATACTTTAGCTGCTTCAGAAGTCCTTTTCTGTGTTCAAAATAAGCTACTTGTTCCATTTTCAGGTTTATATCTTTATACAGAGGACCATGTCATACATACAAAGTTCAAAGACTCAGTGAGTCAACATCATACAAATTTTGTATTCAGGCATGTAATGAAGCTGGCGAAGGTCCCCTTTCTCAAGAATATATTTTCACTACTCCCAAATCTGTTCCAGCTGCCTTGAAAGGTAAGGGTGCTTCTTTTTTTATTTGGGGGGTGGGAGGATAGCAGGTTGGTTTTGGTATTATGTTGTATTTGGGATATTGAGAATACTAAGCCCTTTTCAAGTGCAGGGAGGGATAATGGGAGAATGTTCCTTTCACGCAATTGCTTAAAATATCCACTCCAAAAATTAAAGATTTGGGGTTTATGCATTCTTTGACATAAGAAGTTTGTACTTAGAATCCCCTGCTTACCAGGAGAGGGGCAACTTACGGTGAAAATGCTTTCTAGCATATTTAGAATAATTTTAAGCATTGTTTGGGGGGGTTTTGGTATATGATGCACACTTACAGTCACTAAATTTTGTTTGGTTTCTCTTGGATGATACCTAAACTAGGAAGAGAGGCCTATATGAATTGTTGTTGCTTCAGAAAACACTGGAGGAAGAATAAATTTGAATCTGAATCTTTTGTTTCTCTGAGACAAAATAGGAGGTAGAATATAGAATTTTAAAGGCCATTAGAATATGACAGTATGTAATGGGGAAAGTAAAGCTAGCTGTCACTTTTATGCTTCCTTCCTTCAGCACCAAGGATAGAGAGAATAAACGATCATACCTGTGAAATCACATGGGAAGTTCTGCAGCCCATGAAGGGTGATCCAGTTATCTACTGTCTTCAGGTCATGGTGGGAAAAGACTCAGAATTCAAACAGGTATGATGTGTTTAAGTTATTGTAGTTTTCTTCGATCACTGTTTGTGATAACTAGTTTAGTAAAATTAGTTGAAATTATATTTAGTAAAGCTTATTGTGTTCCAGTATGGTTTTAGTCACCATGTCAACTTTTTGTTACTAAATAATATAAGGTAGTAGCTCTTAAACCATCTCATTCATCTCAGAAGGAGACTGTGCACTAAATTACAGCCTCTCTGGGTTACACTGATGTTCACTAAATACAGTTTGACACATCAAGTAGTGAGGAAGTCATCCACTAATGGGAGAACTGCCAAAAAGAAACCTTTTACTTAATGATACAGAATTGAGACTGAGGAGAAAAGGGGCAAAGGGTTCTCTTTGCACTAAGAGCAAAGAAGCAGTTCAAAATGCCAAGGTACAAATTATCCTGCATTCAGTGCTAATTTTACTTCCCAGGTTTTTTTTTGTTTGTTTGTTTTTTGGTTTTGTTGTTTTCGGTTTTTTTTTTTTTTTGCTTCACAGTTTATAAACTGCCTGGTATTTGACATGAAATTAGACTTGAAAACCATTTCATACTATTAAACTAAGGAAGTCTCCTTCCAGGACAGAAACAGTTAATTCTAGTATATTATAATTTTATTATGTTCAATATTAAATACATTTTGCCTGTGCTATGCTAGATTATAGGCCTTAATATTTTCATAACTTTTAGTGTAGCACTGTGTTTGTTATGGCCATTTGTTAAATTTTTCAGTAAAAGATGAACCATAAGCTGGGATGTCTTGCCATGTGAATATTCTTTTTTGTAACTTCAACATTGTAAATGCAACATTAGGTACATGAGGCATGGTCTGTGTTGCTTTCAGACACAGAGTCAAATCACACTTTGATTATCAGTGCCAAATGACCTGGGCAAAAAAATAAAGTTCGCTCTTTGAGTATGGTAATAACAAAGTAGACTGAGGTGTGTGATGGTTTTTGCCTCTGCAGAGCAGTCTAGCATAGTAAATTAGAATAAAATGAAAAGACTAATTTGCAAAAATTAAAATTGGAACAATCAAGAAGTAAACAGTATGAAAGCAGCCTTTAAGACACTTAGACACAATGGTGGCAATTTTATTTGACATGGACAAAAAATAAACTGCCTGGAAGTTTGCTCTAAGCTGTTTCCTGCTATTTAGCTGCCAACACTTCATTCTCTTCTCCTCCTTTCTGATCCATCACCCAAATTGCTCATGTCATTGCTCCCTCCATTCTACAGACAAAATAAGTTAATAATGTGTTGTTTGAGCTGTAAACACCAGTCAAAGATTTTAAAAGGGTTAGGAAGCAGCCCTGTAAATACCCCAGGAAACACACTGGATGGGAAGACAACTTCTGGCAAGGCACTGGGGACAAGCAGCTGAGGATGGTAACCCCTGCTGGCTGGCATAGCTGGAGCTGGAATAGGATGTGTGTCAGTGGGCTGTTTGCTCACTCCCAAATGCATGATCCAAATTAGCAGAATTTTGAGGAAGCTGCACTTCCGATGGCCTGCCTTGCCTCAGAGGGAAAAGTCTCTAGGTTGTAGATTCCAGTAAAGCTCAGCTTGTCAGAGAACTCTAAGAGTAGCCTCAGGCACAGCAAGGGCTCTTCAAACAGCAGAATCAGAAGGGATTTCCTGTTTCTTTACATTTCTAGTGTGCATTTTCGGGATACTGTCTAACAGTATGGTAACTGTAGGGAAAGCTTCTGATGATGTGATATTTCTGTATCATGCTACCAGTTAAATAAAGCAAATCCAGATATTTGGAGGTAGGAGGGTGAAAGGGTTTAAAGATAGAAATCAAATTGCTCTGTGCTACTCACCTAATACCTCCGTACCTATTGAAGTACCTACAACTGCACCCTTGTGAGGTTTTGTTGGCTTTCACAGAACCTTTACATAGCTGCAAATTTAATTAATTTGAGAAATCAAAATTTCAGTTTCACTGAATTAGGCACTCCATGCTGAAGCATTGTGAACTCATGTTAACCTGCCACCTGAGAGACCTCTGGAGAGCACCCTCAAAAGTCATCTGTGTCTTGGGAATATGGCTAAATTAAGAATCACAAAGAGGACTCTCTGGCTTTCCTGATACAGTGTTTGTTGGGGTAAATCATAATATTTTAAGTACAGATAACTACAACAAAGTACATTGGGTTGGATTAGACTTAGTGAATTGGCTTGATACAGAGTTAACTGCCTAAAATCTTGTGATACAATATTGTATATTTCATCCCATTGTGAGTGATCACTGAAACACCTGAACACTGGGGCTTGTGGCAGAGTTTATTTGGTGTGTACTCCTCATTCCACACAAGCAAGCATAGTTCTTGTGTTTCACCAAAAGAACTGGAGACTTTATCTGGTACTTAAATTGCATGCTTGAGCTTTTTGTCTGTTTTTCTTTGCATGGGTGAAAACTCTATTGAGTTGTCTCCCTTTTTAGTTACCTTCACCATGAACAAAACCATACTAAGATACTTGTGTGTATATAGTACTTTTTTACTTGATGTATCCCTTTTTTCCCCCTTCATTGCCAGATTTACAAGGGCCCAGACTGGTCGTTCCGATACACAGGCCTCCAGCTGAACTGTGAATACCGATTCCGTGTGTGTGCCATTCGCCAGTGCCAAGAGGCCACGGGTCACCAGGACCTGGTGGGCCCCTACAGCGCCCCAGTGCTATTCATCTCTCAGAGGACTGAACCACCGGCAAGCACCAACAAGGACACTGTGCAAACCACAAGGACACAATGGTCACAGAGTGACCAAGTGTGTGCTGCTGTCATCCTTGCACTTTTTGCTATCTTTTCCATTCTGATTGCTGTTATCATTCAGTACTTCGTCATAAAGTGAAGAAAAGAGATCTATTTTATAATGCTGCCCATTACATTTTACTTTCTCATAATCTAAAAGTAATTCTGTTCTCTTGCTTTTACAAAACCAGGCATTTAGCACCGGCATCGGGACTGATGCAAACTTTCTCAGCCACTTTAAAATGCTTACTCGTAGGTATAGGCTGACACATGTTATTAAAATGCAAGCCACAGAAATATAATCTTTTCTTTATATGCCTTCATGCAGTACAAACTTGATATGGGGCAGGCACGTAGTGTTTAACGAAAAGGGTTTGACCAGTAAATGCAAGTGTAAAGATGATTTCCTGGCCCACACTTCTAAGGGTTGCTAACATAACAGGGAAGAATGTGTAGATCGCATTTAAAACTTACACTAACAAACTTGTGCTGTACACAATATTAATCTGATGCTGTGAAAGCAATTTAGCGCTGTATTTCTACCTCCTCATTTGTCTTAATTATTTGGGAAGCAGGATTTATGCTGAAAAACAGAAGGGGCTTTTCTCAGGCAGCAAATAATAAACTGGATGGAAGAGTATGCATGAAGGAAGCTTCTTATCTGATAAATGTGGAGTTCTTCACTGCAAGTAGATGTTTTCGAAAGACTACAAGGAAATGGCACAAGTGGTTTATCTTACCCCCAGGATTTGATGTTTACTTACAAAAATGCCTCTTTTACTTCTTCTGAATATAGAAGGAAGAGTGTGAGACCTTCTTAGATTTGTTATTTAAATTGAAAAACACATTTCCAAAGTTGACCTTTGATTGGATGCAGTTTATACAGATGTCTGTGCCCTCTGATTTTGGCTAGTCAATAGAATTCTGAGATAAAATTCATTATTGAATTTTTGCTGTTTCCCCAGCATTCACTTGCCATATCCACCAGAAATAAGCACTGCCTTTTTTTGTTTGTTTTGTTTCTATCTTTCTCTGTCTTTTTCTCCTTCCTTCCTTTCTTTCTTTCTTTCTTTCTTTCTTTCTTTCCTTCTTTATTTCTTTGGGGCACCAAATCAGAAGACGAAGTGTAGTAATTTGCACCAGAAAACTTAAAGCTGCTTTTTTCTTGAGATCCTAATGTTTAATGTAATGTCTTTTTGGATACTGTACCAAATTGTTGATTGCATGTAGTTAATGTTGCATTAGAGCACTTTGCAATTGCATAACTCATCAATGTTTTGTGAGCTTGCATTTGTGAGTTCTTGAATGACCAGACTGAATTTTAACAAGTATCCCATTGAACATCTTGCTAGATGTCAATGATTGCCAGTGACACAAAGCTTGTAGTGAAACTATCTTTAAAAAAAATTCTTGTCTCATCACACTTATGTTATTTGTTATACACTTTGTAATTAGCTACTTTTAATTTATTTGAGTTACAAGATAGTGGATCATTACTGACTTCTAGTTGTGTTCAGTTTAGCATTTTTAATAGTATTAAACACTTCTGTCAGTCTTAATAATAATAAAAAAAGGAACCTCTGTCTTGTGCTTTGAAGATCTCTGAAGAATTTCTCTTATATTAGAACGGGCATGTATTGTAATTGTTTATACGTCCAATGATCTGTGCTGTAGAATAATGTTGCTGAGTTTTGTTTTTTTTAAAAGAAAAAAAAAAAAGAAGAAATGGCGAAGAACTTGGCCTCCACGTGGCGAGAACGACCTGTCTAAAATGTACTGTATGTTTACATTTTATTTCGAATTTGTCATTTGTACGTATAGGCTGATACCTTCCCACAGGATACCGCGATAACTGATGTTTTCTAGAACCTTCTTAAAAGTGCCATGTTTGGCAGTGCAAATGAGGTTGCGTGTCACAGCCCAGAGATTTCTTACGGTTGAATGTCTAAAATGGTAAGATTTGTTACTGCAGGTAGCCTGCAGTGACGTTTTTCATAGTAAAATTCAAATGAGCTCCTATTTTTGATAGTCATTTAATAGTGTATTTGCCATTTGAGCCTCAGTGCATATTACTGCATTGAAGACAGTTTTTAATGTAATCTTAATTTTACCTCATATACTGTACATTCCAAAAATAAATAAATAAAAGAAAAAGAGAAACTCTAAAGTTTTTAAAACGCTATAGATACACTACCAAACATATCACTTTACGGTTGTACAACGTCGGGCTCCATGAAGACGAACCTGTATAGTCTGATAGAAAATACATACAACAATGTAGCAAAGTACCTTTAAGAGTCTGTGGACAATAAAAGTACCTTCTTTTTCGCTGCTGTGGTCAGTCCTGTGCGCGCACCGCCGCCGCC
>VXBI01012739.1:0-87926 GCA_013397375.1 Toxostoma redivivum
CTGCTGTGGGGAAAGGCTGAGAGGGCTGAGATTGTTCAGCATGGACAATAGGCAGCTTCAAGGTGACCTAATTGAGTGCTTCAGTACCTGCAGGGAACTGACAAAAAAGATGAACAGAGACTATTTATAAGGCTCTGGAGTGACAGGACAAGGGGGAATGGCTTCCCACTTCCCAGAGGGAAGGGTTAGATGGGGTGTTGGAAAGGAGGTCTTCCCTGTGAGGGTGGTGAGGCCCTGGCACAGGGTGCCCAGAGCAGCTGTGGCTGCCCCTGGATCCCTAGAAGTGTCCAAGGCCAGGTTGGATGGGGCTTGGAGCAACCTGGGATAGTGGAAGGTGTCTCTGCCCATGGCAGAGGGGTTTTGAACTGGATAAGTTTTAAGGTCTGTCCAACACAAACCTCCTGTGATTTTATTGTCCTATTGCCACTCTTGCTCTGTGGCTCTCCAACATTTCAGATTCCTGTATATCTTTGCTTTAGGAAGACGTGACCAGGAGCCATCCCCAGTTACCAACAAACTGCAGGCTGAAGCAGACAGGCTTGATTCTGCAAGAGGACAAGATCATCTCAAGATCATTGCCCTGGTGAGTTCAGGTTCCCTGAGTGTGTGTGGCTGTGTCTTCCTGCCCATGAAAGTCTCTAATCTGAGTATGCTGTTCATCTCTCCACTACACCAGATGCTTTCATTTAGGCCAGAAACTCATTTAATTGTCAGGGAAGGCAGTTTCTTCCCAGCTGCCTTTCAAAGAAGTTTCTCAGGGAAGCACAACCAGCCATACCCCTGCACTGGAGGACACCCTGGCAGACAGCACATGGGGTGAGGGATCCTTGCCATGTGTTTGCAGCACTGTGCACACATCCAGGCTACAGCAGGGCTCTCAGTGCACCCTGTCGCCCTCAAGGTTTGCTTTCAGGATGTTCTGAGGAGCAATTACTCCTTCAAATTATAACATGTTTAGTTCATTGCAGGATATATGGGAAATGGGGTGGTAAAAGAGCTATGCCATAACTAAAAAGCACCACTTCTCACTACAATTACTACTCAGAGATGGGAGAGTTGTGTGCACACATTACCTGCAGTAGCAAAGCTTCTGCTTGGGACTCTCTCTCCTTAGAATCACAGGATAGTTTGGATTGGGGCATCTTCCATTGTCCCAGGTTGCTCCAGCCCCAATGTCCAACCTGGCCTTGGACACTTCCAGGGATCCAGGGGCAGCCACAGCTGCTCTGGGCACCCTGTGCCAGGGCCTGCCCACCCTCACATGTATAAATTCATAAAGAATTTATGTGGATGGGCATGTAAAAGCCAGGGACAGAACAAGACAGAAGTATATGTAATTAACACATTTTAAAGGTGGATAACTGGAGAATTTTGAGTTTCAATACCTAAGCCAAAAGGTGCCAGTTTTTCAGATGCAAAGAAATAACTGGATAATAACTATTATAATTAGACAAGCATATATAATCATTGATACTGATTATTGGGATTCCTTCCCAATATCCTATCAATCCCTGACATCCATCTTTCCTTTCAGGAGAAATAGCTTCACCTTTTACAGTCAGTCTCTGAGGGATACTCATGGGCCCTGGCAGTGAGAGATCCCAGTCTGTGACTGGCAGTGGTCACATCTGACTTGTGGATTTTTTTTTTCTTTTTAAGGAAAGGCCACGCCTAGGGATGAATGTAAAATAGTATAACACTGAAGGTCATCCCCCTCCCTCTCTATCAATTAACAAATTAGCAAACCAGTAAGGGTCAAGAACATTCTATTCAAATTACAAACTGCAAATATTGGCTTATTTTGAGCTAGCTGGTATGAATTAATAATCACATTTAAAAATTCTTACTTTTTTAGAAATACATTTCATCTGCCTTTACATGATGGCAGCCAAGAAAATTTTGTTCAGATTTTCCAAGGTGATTCACTTCCTGGCTTCTAACAAACCTGGTAAATGTCAGGTGCCAAAAATTTCTTCAACAAGATTTTTGAGCTAGAATGAAAGTTCCATTCCAAAGCATAACTTTAATAATTGTTCATGCTACTGTTTTTCTATTTTTGGGTCTTTTTAAGAAGACCTCACAAGAAATAGATTATTTGGTTAATATCTTCAGTACATTTTCAAACTCTTGGGGAAACTGTCAGATGCAGTTTCGATTTTGAAGGTCATTTAGGGACATGAACTTCACAGTTGTTGATGCCCTGTTTTTTCCAATTCATTCCTTCCAACACTGCAGCACAGAGGTAACACTTGAAATGTTTTTAGTGTCTTTTGACCCTTCTTAAGTGCCCTTTCTGAAAGCAATTTGATAAAAGGCCCTCATTTTTTGGCATATGCTAAGTATTTCCTCCTGAAACAGGTTTGCAAATTGGAATTCCAAACACTGAGATGCACAAAAACATCTGATGTCTTTTGTACCACTGATGGGTCTGAGGGGCAAAGTGTGGCAATAAAGCAGAGACAACCAAAGCAGATGAATTGTGGTCTGCAGGTAAATACAGGTCACCTCACTCTAGAGAAAAGAGCAGCTTTGCCATTTCACTTCTCAGGAAGAGCTGCAGAGCTCTGTGGGCTCTCTTTACAGATTCCATTGCCATGTGCACTTGGCTTATTAATTAAAACATATTCTTTACTGTTTTCAATACATTAAATTGAATGTGTCTAATGAATATCCAGCTGCACTCTTCTTTCTTTATACAAAACAATTTAGAATCATAAATTGCACTCATTTCAACCCAGGAACATTTTTCCCATTATATGGCTGCTGGTGATAATGTATCAGACAGCAATAATGATGCTTGATTTTCATAAGCTGCACTAAATGGTAAGTGCTCAGAGCTACATGTTTTGATTAGCAGACTAAGCAAACCATGACACGAGAAACCTTATTTACACTGACTACCAAGGATTTTTTCACAAGGTGATTTATTTAGGCAGAGGGACAGTTTAATTGTACCTGACCTGCCTCAGCTGAGTTCTAGATCATCTCAAGCTGGACATCTGTGACACATACAGCACTTGAGTGATTGTCTTATCTAAACTAGATATGCAAAATCATATGCTGGAATTCATTCTGTGCAAGATTTACCAGGGAAGAAAAAANAATTCTTTCGGTGAAAGATTTACCGGGAAAAAAAAAAAAAAAAAAGAAAAAAAATACTATTTTGATGCTGTATGTGTAGAAGTTGAATCAGTCAGGTGCAGAATATAGTCTGGAGAGGCCTGTAGACAAGAAAAAAGGTATTTTGTCCCAGATGTAGGTTTCTATGCCTTCCATTCCTTTCCCATCTTTCCTTCATCATTCTCTGCAGCAGCCCTGTGTCCCTCATGCCCTCCCTTCACTGCACAGCCACACTTCTTTCATTTCACAAGTGCAATGCCTTCCTGGCACACTAAAAAAAAAAAGCAAACACACCCATGTGTGCCTTCACTCGCAGGCTCTGCCTTGTTCCTTCAGCTCCATCTATCGACGTCCTGAAAAACCAGCTGCCAGGGCAGCAGGTCCCTTCCACCTGCCCCTGCTCACACACAGAGGGGACCCACAGCAGTTCTTCAGCTCTTTGTGGGGCACAGCTCACCTCTGTGGCTTCAGGACAGCTGGTCAGACAAGCTGTACTCCACCACACTCAGCTGGATATTAATCCTTTGGGCTGTGACAGAGAGCTGTGGTTTAGTTAAGTAAAGCTGAATGCAAGCCAGCCCAAAGGAAGAATTGTCACTAGCATCACTGCCAGACTGCTTGGTTTGAAGGGTGTCCCAAAGCCTATAGGAGGCAATCAGTGTAAACTATAGAGAGGTGGAGAAATTAGGATGAAAGAATGTGTAGCCACATGAAATATGAGCTCTTATTTGACTCAAACTCACTGTTAGTGTTTGACCTTGATTACAAAGTACTTTTTCACTTTAAGTATCTCTTAGCGTCTTTCACAGCTTTTCTATGCTCGTGTTTGAAGGAGCGTGTCAGATCACCCCCACCTTACCTGGAATGGCACACACCCAAATAATTGATGGCAAATAAGGTCACAATGGAGAGAGGCTCCTCTTCCAGCAGAGTTGCATTGTTCCAGTCCATGCTGGGGAAGTCACCTCTGGCTCTGTGGTCAGGCAGAGGTGATGGTGGCAGTGGGGGACTTCAGGGAGTTGCTCTGAAGCACTGAAATTATTCATACTTCTAAATATGAAGTATTTTTTGTATTTATAACTACTTCTTGATCTTTGGTTGGAAGTAAAATGTGAAGTGTTAAATATCATTTTGAAACAAGGACTGGGAAATTTTTCTCCAGCAATATATTTGGTTTAAATTTGTTTTGGTAAGTAGCCCAAACTACTGGATGTGCCTCTAAAAGCATTGCTGGAGATGATTCTGAGTGCTGATTGTATTCAGAAACACACTCACACCTCCACAGGTCTCCAAACATTATCTGAACACTCCCAGATTACAGACTGATGCTGGAAGTCACAGAGAAATGGGCATTTCCATCACCTCTGCTAGAAATGCCTTGACAACAGACTCTCCATGTCCTGGAACTTGTGGTTCCAGAAACTCGAGATGGAAGTGGAAGGGGAGGGGGAGATTAGAGGTATTTTGTTTCCCCCATCGTAATGAAAGATTTGGTCAGATACATCCAGCACAGTCAGAGACTGAGCAACACATCCATCACGGGGTTCTGAAGGGCAACATTATAGCTTTTATCTTCTCCCCTACATATCTGAAGTTTATAAAGTAATTTGGCAAGCCTTTCTGGAGATAACCTGTCACCTGAAAGGTTTACAGCCTCGCTTCTGCTCTGCACTACCTAAAGAGGAAAAGGAGGTGTACAAATCCATCCCTGTGAGCTCAGCTGGGCTGAGGGGAGGGAGCACAGGGAATGAACCTGGCTTGCAGCTTGCTATGTCTGATAAGAGCTATGAGAACTGATAGGATGTGATCCAGCTCAAGGCTTTGCAATAGTAGAGGCAAAAATTGCATAGAGGAATTTTGGGAATGAGACACAAAGCTGAGAGAGAAAGTCTTGTGGGGGATACCCCAGAGAACTGGATTTGCAGCTCCTCCTGATGCCACAAAAAACTGGAAATGTTCATATGAGAGCCTGACATCTCCTGGGAGGAGTTATAATCCCAGACACCCTAGTCTTTTCCCAGCAGCAATGTAAGCAGCCAGAGTCTGGCTGAACCCAGACAGGTACCAACACCACACAGCCATCTGACCACTTGTCACCATGCTCACAGAGCGTGCTGCTTCCAGCCATCTCTTTGTTTTATACCTGGGCCAGTGGTGCCTGCAGCTTGGAACTGTTGTATCTGTGCTCACCACCTTCCTGCTCTGAATTGCTCCTCCAGCACGCAGGAGTCACACTTTATGTCGAGATGCTGCACCCCATAGAGACACATCCCCACCCCAGGCACTTGGACAGAGATTTTTACTAACTCGTGCAGAATTTTAATTTTTTTATATATCAAGCAGAAAAGCAATTCCAGCAAAAAGGCTGGCGTGGGTGGGAAAAGAGGCAGGATATGCTCATTCTGCTGGAGGAAGCATAGGCTGAAGACACACAATGTCTAGGAGAGATGTCCCAGGAGAAAGCAGCACCCCTGTGCCATGCACTCAGGCTATAAGAATCACAGAATCACAATGCAATGGTTTGGGTTGGAAAACAGCTTAAAGCTGGTCCAGTTCCACCCTCTGCCATGGGCAGGGACACCTTCCACTGTCCCAGGCTGCTCCAAGCCCTGTCCAACCTGTTCCAGGGATCCAGGGGCAGCCACAGTTGCTCTGGGCACCCTGTGCCAGGCCTGCCCACCCTCACAGCCAAGAATTCCTTCCCAATATCCCATCTAACCCAGACCTTTTTCAGTATGAAAATTCCCCCTTATCCTGGCCCTTGCCCAAAGTCCATTTCCAGGCCTCCTGTGATTCCTTTAGGTACTTGAATGCTGCACTAAGGTCACCCTGGAGCCCTCTCTTCTCCAGGCTGAAGAACAAGACCTGGCTGTGGCCACATGAACAGCCTGCCAAGGCAAGACTCAGACACCTGAAGTCAGAAACACCAGAAAAGGCTTGTCATTTTAAATAGGTACAGGGTCCTGGGGCACTCTTCAAGGCAAAACCCACACAGTCCATGTGTTTGGTCAAAGTCCAAACCAAACTGCCTCTTCATACAAGTCATGAGGCTGTGGACTTGTTCTGCAGCCCCGTGCTATTTCTGCATTTTTTCACACACATTTGAGCAACCAGTGCATAATCCCCACAGCTGCACATTTGCACTGTAAATTTACTGTCTGGTTCACTACCCCCTCCTTACAAACACGCACACACACACACACATGTAATTATGCTCAGCCTGTGCCAAGGCTGCAAAACCAATTCATAAACCACCTAAAATCTACACAGAAAATTTTATCCTCGACCATCAAGTTTCTGCAGTGACAGCTAGGTTCAGGTACAACACAGGGCCAGAAATGGTTTAGATTTTCATGTAAAAACGTATTTATGGGGACTTGGGGTTTGCTTTGGTAGTGGGGAACACAGCAAATATTCCAAGAAGCTTCTATCCAAGAAGTTATGCAAAACAACAGCAATCATCTCACCAACTTCCAAACAACCCTCCCCCATCATCTCCAAGTTATTATCTGTTAACCACATTTTTAAACTGTAGCAAAAAAAACAGAATAAAATCAATAGTTCTCTTTGCAGCAAGGAGGATAGAAATATTCAGCTCCTCAGTGGGAAAACTGGTTCTTTCTTTCTTCCTTTCCTTCTAATTTTAAACTTCACTTAAGGTTCAGTGATTGAACAAAAGCAGACAAAAAATATTGCAGTTATCTGACGTACAGAAGTGTAACATGAAGTCTGCTCATTATGGATAATATTTATGGCAGATCATAACGTTAAATTACAACTCAGCCGCCTCAGCCAGAAATTTGTAACACCACACATGTGCTTCTAATTAAGGGCTTTTGAAGTTGCCCTGGATATTTATTTTCAAGGGATTTAGTGCACAGAACGATTAAAGTTTGCTCTTGTTAGGAGCTCTGCAATCGAAAAAAAAATTAAGAGAGATTGCAACTGGACCTCAAACTAATATATACATTCATTTTTGCATGAGTGTATATGTGTACATCTGTTTATCTATTGCCATAAAAAAATAAAAATGTATGTGTTAACATAGATAATATATTAAAAAAAGGGAGACAAAGGGCCCTTTGTTTCAAATGTGGTCTGAGTCCAAAATTTGTGACCGTAATTTTGTTTATAGGAAATCCTTTATAATGCTAGTTTAGTGTTTCCATATGGAATTCTCATAGGACTCTTTTCTCCCTCCCCGTCAACCCCCCCATGTCCCTCTTTTATTTGGATAAGGCAAGAGAAAAGTGAATGTACATTCCAAAGATGCATAGTCATTCCGGATCAAATTCAATGGATTCTGGCAAGAGTTGAAAAACACAGATGCAGTGTTTTAGGTCTCCTGCTGTGCAGCCTCCAGCCATGAGTGTCTGGTTGAAGCACTTTGTAAAATCATGAAAACCCTATTAAATTCATGAAATATGATATACTGCGTTTTCAAGCTAACTTTCCATTGAACTGTCCATGAAGATGGAATTTGGCTGGCTTGCTTATGGTGCTCACAGACACACACACAACTCACACACACACGTACACACTCAAGCATCCCTGTGTGCACACCAAGATACAGCCAGGAGCTTCTGCAGTCCTTTATCCTCTGCTTCTTCTGCTGAATCTTCCTCTCCAAACCAGCAGAGGCTGGGTCAAAGCTCAGGAGTTCCCATCAAGCCTGCTCTGCCTTTGCACCACACAACTCACACAATGACCCCCAGCAATTAAAGAGATCCTGATGTGTAGGCAGAGGGAAGAGAGCGTCCAACACAGCTGCCCCTCTTCCAACTTAAAACAAAATCCCTTGCTAGGAAACTGAAAGCAGCTTGATACTCTTACTTCATTTCCTATTGGGTTTCACATAATAAAATCATCATATGTTTAGGATTGGGTTTCTTTTCTCCTCTTCTAAATGAAAAAGTGAGAGCAGTCCCCTGAGGACAAAGGTCTTGCTGTTAAAATTGTCCTCAAGACACGGGCAGTTGCGGGCCCCTTGCATGCCTGTCAGAGTGAGAAAAATATGTATTTTTGTAAAGCTGGCTTGCCCTTGCTTATTTATGTCTCAGCACCCACGTGGCTGAAAGTTGCAGTGAGTCTAATGAAATGTGGCTGTACCTGAGCTCACCATGCATCCAACGTGAGGTTTTCCTTACCCTGTGTGAGGCAGATGGAGGTCTCCCATAAAATACCTTGTACTTCCAACTGTGTCTTTTATTCAAGGATCTGTAGGTACTTCAGAAACACTGAGATTCATAAATGCTCAGGCCAGACAGGACATTTGAGCATTTGACTTCCAGTTTTGGGATGAAGGCTTCAGAAGAAGAGGGATGCACTGCCTTCCCTGGTAGTTTGCTCCAACAGCTAATCAGTCCTCCTGTTAAAAACATCACCATGCAATAAATAAACTGTGAGTTTTAAGATAATATTGCTAACAGCAGGATTTAAATTGTGTGTCTGTGGTTAAGGTGTCCACAGGAGCATTAACTCCACACTTTTTGAGCAAAAATAGTGATAATGTGTATCCTTTTCTGTCCATGGTCTCTGCAAAGTTCTGCTCCACCAAAACCACAGATACTTTTTAAGATTTTGTGTGGAAATGGTGATTATATTTATCTTCATTTATATCTCCATAAATATATCTTCAATTTTGGTACAAGATTTCCCTTTTTTTTGTGTACATTTGCTGTCAGTAGATGATAGAAAGATACATGTTAATACTTGCTAATTAGGTTCACATCTTCTGATGAACAGTCTTATTGCAAACAGTAAATCAATTCAAGACTAGAAATTGTTTTGCAAGTCAAATATCCAGAAATTTGTCCATGTAACTTTAAAATTCCAGATCCCTCTGGAATGGAAACAAAGGCTTAAATTCTAGGACCACAGTGCAAGTTTGAAACATTTGCTGGCCTCAGATATGCCAAAAGAGATACAATAGGCTGTCTGCTGTTTCCCATTCCAAATAAGAGAAAAGGAATGCCTGAAGCCCCTTAAGTACTCACTTTTTTTGGTATAGGTTTGAACTTGAGTGTGTTTCAACTTTGTTGTTTCCATAAGGGTTAGATGTGAATTCTCTAAGGTTTTGATTAGAAGATTTACCTTCTGTAAGTGCCTGTATATCTCTATGTACTAAAAAAGGAAGTCTAGGGTAACTTATTTGGACCTCCATGTCTTCTTAGACATTTGTTTTTGGGTGAGAATCCCTTCTGTTTTCCTTATAAAAACACATGGAAATAAAGATATTTGCCCAAGTCTTGCTACAGCAGTAATTGTCTAAGAATATAAACAAAATAGATGTATCAGAGATATGACTTTTGTGTTGATGAGGTTAGATTGTGGTATAATTCTATATCACGTACCAGCTAAGTTATTTTACATGTCTTTAAATGTCATTGATATTATGATTCATAATGCAATGCTCTGTGGTCTTCCAATTTCCTTTAAAAAACTGAATCATACATTTGCAGGCACTAAAGTAACATTAATTAGCAAGGTTTGTGTTAACAGACATCTTGAGAGGATTAATGTGCAAAAATTAGATAAAAAAGTGTATGCCATTAAGGCTTAAAGTGCTACTCCTGCTGTGTCATGTGAACATTTTATGTGGAAAAACACCTGTATTCTCCATCATGCAACAAAATAATGGGGACTTAACAAGCTTTACTAATTCGATATATAAAGTGGCAGCTATAGGAAGAATGTATTTACAGGCAAGGAAGATTGTTTGAAAGAAACAGACAGAAATGGCCTGGGAATATTTTACTGGATATCCAGTGAGTAAGCTGAGTGAAAATAAAATTTGGTATGCTCTTGCCATTGTCCTGGCCTCCACACCAAAACCCCAGCCCTTGGTGGTTGCAGCTATCACTACAGGGTGCACAACCCTTTTGACAAGGACACATCTCTTGCAGGGATACCTTTGGTGGCAGTGACCAGTGTCCATGCCTGTTATTCCATGCCTGACACAGGGCAGACCATGAACTAGAGGTGACAACAGGATGCCTGGTGCCTTCCTTACCATCTCTGACCAAGATGTCACATCCTGCCTTGCAGTGCCAGAGCTCCCAAATTCTCCAGCCATGTGAGCCAGCTCAGACCAGAGCCTTGTGAACATGGATTTACAGGTTGTTTGCAGAAATGCCATGGAGTTGAGGAACACAATCCATAGAACTCACAAAGGTCTTTAACCTGGTTATTCTTATACAACAAAGCATACAAAAAGTCATGGACCTCTTGGAGTGAGTTCAGAGGAGGGTGACAAAGAGGCTGCAGGACTGGAGCCCCTCTGCTCTGGAGCCAGCCTGGCACAGCTGGGGGTGCTCAGCTGCACAAGAGAAGGCTCCAGGGAGAGCTCAGAGCCCCTGCCAGGGCCTGAAGGGGCTCCAGGAGAGCTGCAGAGCCACTGGGGACAAGGCATGGAGGGACAGGAAGAAAAGTCTGTAGACTCCCCATTCCTGGAGATGTTCAAGGACAGGCTGGATGTGGTTCTGAGTAACCTGGTCTAGTGGAAGGTGTCCCTGCCCAAAGCAGAGGTGGAACTGCATGGTCTATAAGGTCCCACCCAATCCAAACCATTCTGTGACTCCATGATTCTAAAATAAACAGAAAGCCCCCCGAAAGAATGGATGACACACACTTAAGTAACTAAGTTCTCTCCTTGGTTTGAATTTGGATCAAAGTCTCTCTGTGGAACCAAGATCCTACTTACCTCTGGAAAAGTTGATCTTGATTCTGCATTCAGGCAGTGTACTACAGTCCACCCAGCTCCATGACCAGCACAGAAAATTTTATCACCATGGAAATAGCAGTACCTGATAGAACATTATCATTAGGATTGGCAGCAATAGCCAATGGCTCCATAAATCCTCATTTCTATACCCACAGCTATCCATCAATTCAAATCCCATTTAAGAGGTTTTTGGATCACAATCTCTCTTCCTCCTCTCCAACAGCAATAAGACCATGTAAAGAGAAACATTTTGCTTCTTGCTTAAATGCAATGAAATGCTTTGTCCACCACACAAGCCACCAGATCCCAAATTCTTCCCTGCTGCCCAAGGCAAAACTCCAACAAGAGAGTTCAAAACAACCATATCATTACTTACTATTACTTACTATTATTGCTTAACCTGCTTACTATGCATTGGAGGGATGTTTGCCATGGAGTAACAGGGATAGCACAGTTCAACAGTTACTTCCTAAAATTCCCATTTAGAAAATTCATAAGGTAAAATGTTAGTTTTTCAAAATACAATTCCCCATCCACTTGCAAATCCCAGTAAGTAAAAAAAAAAAAAATTAAAAAAAAAAATCACCCTACTTTAAATTAATTTGAACTCTCTTGCTGGTGTTCTATTTTTAGATACAGGATTTATGTTAGCTGTTCTAACAAGCTTATATTCTTCAGTATTATTCACATTATTGTTACTATTCATATTGGGTTCCTTTTGGAAGCCTTAATAATAAATCCCACTAGGCCACATGTTCTGCATACTCAGTCCAAACAGATGGCTCTGCTCCAAGATAGTTTGGGATAGAAACATAGAACAAAGGCAAAGTTTGATACAGACAAACATGTAAAAATATGAGCACAATACCAGGCAAACCTGGTCAGTTGAGCAGACAGGAGCTCAGCACACCAGACCCTGACTGCTCTCAAATGTTATTGCTCACACCACTGGGCTGATTTCATTCAGTTCACTTATTCCTAACAAGGCAATTAGTCTCACCACCATGACTCCAATTTCCCAGTGAGCCTGGAAGAAGACTGGGAGAACAAGAGAAAATAGGAAGGAACTGATTAACATCAAATTCAACAAAGCTCTAGAACAGACTTTGCATGGAAATACCCTGAGAGAAACCCAGCTGGGCTGGTTCTTAGATGAAGAAAGGGTTTGCCTATGGGGCTGTAAATTGGATTTATGGGTGGGAACCAGGAGGAGGGCTTGGTAGCAGGACTTGTTGTGTATGTATAGCAAGGATTGTAGCTTTAGATACAAAGGGAAAAATTGCATAGACATATGTTTCAGAACAGGAAAATTATACAAAGAAAATAAAGGCCATTAAAAACAAAATCTACACACAAAAAAAAATTTTTACAGAGAACAGAGGCCCCATATTACTAAAAAGTTTTAGTTTATTTTATCACAGAATCATCCCAGAGATTGGAACAGACATTCAAGACCAGATAGTCCCACCATCAACCAACACCACCATAATCACCCCTAACATCCAGATGCCACTTGAACAGTTCCAGAGATGGTGACTCCACCATCTCCTTAGGTAACTTACTCCAAAACCCAACCACACTTACAGTGAAGATTTTTTTCTAATATGTATCTGCACATCCTCTGGCAGAATTTAAAGCCATTTCCTCTCATTCTTTCACTTCAGATGTGGCAGCCAAAACTGACCTTTACCTCACTCCACCCTCCTGTTGGGGAGTTGTAGAGAGTGAGAAGGTGCTCCCTGAGCCTCCTTTTCTCCAAACTAAACACCTCCACCTCCCTCAACTGCTCCTCATAAAATATATTTTTTAGACCCCCTCCACCCACAAGATTGTGAAGAGTAATTACACTTGTACTGCAGATATACAAAATAAACTCCTATTTTCTATTTCCAGCCCCTGGGACATATCCAAGGCCAGGCTGGATGGGGCTTGGAGCAACCTGGTATAGTGGAAGGTCTCCCTGCCCATGGCAGACGGTAGAACAAGATGTTCTTTAAGGTCCCTTCCAATCTAAACCATCATATGATTTTGTGATTCTGCAATAGATACACTTCTGTTTGGTGCTTTGAAAGATTCCCTATAAGTACCAGCTACACCTACAAGTCTCACAACATATTTGGGAATATGTACCAGTTAAGATCCACCATGATAATCAGTGGCTAAAGATTGCTTAGAGCCCCTCAAAACACTATGAGGCAGAGACCCTCATCCAGAAGCCCCTGAAGTCAAGAGAAAGTGCCCAAAATTACTTCAGTGGGGTTTGCACATTGCTCACAAGTATTTGATTTCTAGGGCTGTTGATCTGTTGCCTTCCATGAGCACTAATTTTACTGACGTAGCTTTCAATGTAGTTCAGCTATCTCTTGGATAATTTCAAATCTGCCAAGTCAGATGGATGTGCTGCATGCCATGGTCCATAAAAATGAAAGGCCAGCTATTAATTGGTTTTGCCTTCAGCTTAGTGACTTTAGAAAAGTCCCTCTTTCAGCCACAACATATAATTTATCGAGATACATATTTGGATCTATTTATTTCAAGAACGAAATTGTCTGGTTTGGTGCCATTTATTTTATAAAAGAGATAATAAAAATGTAATGAGTATGGAGATTCAAAAGTGGAAATGACACAAAGAAAGCAATAATCATTAAAATAAAAATATAAACAAGTCTATAAACCAAACCCTCAAGACATTTGCCATGTATAATGTAACTTTTATACCTCTTACTTCATAATGCATAACTCTACAAGAAAATTAATTTAATGCTTTTGCTAACCTTACTCAACCCCAATCAAGTAATAGGTAGCAAGAAAAACAATTATATGCACACAGTAAGCTTTCATTTAGTTCAAGTGGTGATTCAAGTATTTCAATAGCATAATAAAGACCTGAAATCTATTTAACCAATCGCAATACCAAAATCACTGAAACTCTGTTTTTCACATGAGACTACTTGGATATCTAAACCCACATAAACTTCTGTGAGAGGGCTTTTGTGGGATAAAATCTGTGTTATCTGTACTGATTTCTATAAATTTCATCAGGTACTTCAGCCATGATACAGAAATAAACTCTACACACTGGAAGTGTTCAAGGCCAGGTTGGATGAGGCTTGGAGTAACCTGGGGTAGTGGAAGGGGACCCTGCCCATGGCAGGGGGTGGAATGAGCCCAAACTATTCTGTGATCCTGTGATCAGAGCTAAGCAGAGCTTTGGGGTGGCAAATCTCCACTGTACATCCATGTGACATCATGACACCACCTGTGGTGCTGGAAGGGGTTGTCAGAACAGAGGCAAAGGGCTGAAAGGCTCTTTAAACCCTCACCTCCCTCCCTGAGGTCCTGCCCCAAGCTCCCAGCAGCGTGATTCCCATTTCACTGCAGAGGGAAAGGCTGAATCATAGAGGTATTGAAGTGGTAGGTTAAAATTGGGGCATTTAGTCCTTACATCTACTCAGAGATAATTGGCTTAATTTTCCCTGTTGTGAGGCCTTCCTGCCTCCTGCTGCCTTCAAAAGACATCAGACTGCACACACACAGATTAGAAAATAGCACTGACTGTTAAAATGTTTGATTACAGATATTTCCATAATCACAAGCAAACATGTCAGACTTAAATGATCCTACTCTTAGGCTCCCCACCTGTAAAACACGAAACAAGGCACTTCATGCACTTTTCCAAAGCAAGGGCAGGGTTATTTCTAGAGCTGACTGAGGCCTTAGGCAATGAAAGAACCATGATCAGAAAGACCAGGGATAAGTAAGTATATGCAGCATAAAATATTTTAAGAGGCTTTCAGAAGCAGGAAGAGTTTCTTTGTACTAATAAATCCCTGCAGGTTTTGCTGCCCCCAGTTCAGTGACACAGCTGAGGTATCCATGGTCATATAAAGATTGCAATTCTCCAAGCAGCTTTGTGGATAGCCAAAGGCAAGATCTACAAACCAGTCATTATCACAATTCATATCAATTACTTTTAAAACAGATGAAAAGCCAAAAGCTTCAGCTTGGTAGGTGGCCTGCTCCAGTGCCTGATCCAGAGAGAGCAACAGAGCCATCCATGTGTCCCCTGACTCCAGCAGGGATTGAACAGGGACTTCATGTCTTTGAGTCACAAATGCTGGAGCTTTGGACAGATCCTGATGGGCAACCAAGCCCACTGGGGCCAGAGAATTCAGGCACACACATTACTGCAGAAAAGCATGAGTTCAATGCAGGTCTGACAAAATAATGATATTTCCTTTAGCCACTCCCCTTTTCAGCTCAGTCAACAAGCACGACATCCTTCCATGTTTGGCTGGAAAACAAAGAGAAGTGTTTTCTGACCAAGTCATGTCCCAGGACAGGAGCAGCCAGGAGCCAGCTGCCAGCAGAGGTGGAGCAGCTCATTGTACCTGAGGCAGGAAGGAGTCAGGGAGAGGCTACTGCCAGACTGGATGACATTTTGGCAGGCTGAAGGCAGCCCACAGGTCGCTTGTCCTCTGCCTCATGCATGTCCATTCTCCAATGAGTCAAAAGTCCCTTGCACCAAGCCAAGGAACAAGGCAGGACCAGCAGTGCCCAAGGTCTCCTCACACCATCCCATGGCTATGAATAACTGCTGAACTTCAAAACTAATTCCCTTTCCCAGACTCTCAGCTTCTTAAACTTTTACAGCCTAAAATACTTATCTCTCCCATTACCTCAACCAGCTTGTTGATATGTCAGTTGAGGATTATGCTGGCAAATTGGATGCAAATGTTTCTTCTCCTTTCCGTACCATGTCCAAAACATACAGTTACACCATCCTGAACTCACATAAACTCCCAACTGGGTTTCTTTCAGAACTATAAAGCTGATTTGACTGTTTAAATTGATACAAGGAAATAGAAACAAATCACTTTACAGCCTCCAAGTTGGCTTCTGCTACCCAAACATCTTTTTTTGTGCCTTGGGCCTCAACAGTTCTCCACCAAATGGGTCTGAGCACAAGTCATGAGTAGATGAGTTGTTCCTAGCACATGTATTTTAGGGTTTTTATACTCAGATATTTTTTTCCTCATTTCAAGTCCAAATATCTGGTTTTCCTTAATCATTCATATCCTTATAAAGGGCCTTGCCAATGTCCATTTAAAGCAAATGATGCCTTTTTGAATGGGTCAGACCATCCAGAAAGCTACAACTTTTTTCTCTTGTAAAATCTATAATGAGAACTCTGTGAATAACTCTTTCTTTTTTTTTCTCTTTTTTTTTTTTTTTTNTTTGAACTGAAAAACTAAGAAAAAGAATTAGTATAGAATGAGTCTTAAAACTATTTCATTTTTCTCAAAGGAATGAAAACAAGCACAAAAACACAATAAATGTTTTATTGCAGTACTTTTCTCCTTTGAAAAATTATCACTGAATTTAGCTAAACTAGGCTTTAATACATGCAGACTGTAACTCTTTTATTTTCCCTTTCTGCATTTGATCTTTTTTTATTTTCTTCTGACAAAGTACTCTGCTAAACACAGCTGTTACTTCTGGATGTGGAATGACCTGAAACTGCTTTTTTTGCAATAAAAGGCATCCTTCTCTCTAAAATTTTTCTTTTATATCCACAGAGAGAAAGAGATCTAACCTTTTCCTCTCTTATAGGGCAAAACTAAGTATTTACTCGTGGTGGGGCATGGGAATCATGGGATTTGACTTGTGCTGTAGCCATGGAAAACATAACCATGGCACAGAGGTGACATGTCTAATGTCAAGGGCAAAATTCTTTAAAGTGTGTTTCTTCACTGATTTTGTCACCACAGCACTTCAGCTCTTCCTGAAGCACAGGAAATCCTAGAGCAGCCTTTTGGAGGGGTATTTTGGTCCAGAGCAAGGACCCTGGGTTGCACCCTGAGTCTAACCCCACCTCAGATAGGTTCAGACTGAGGGATTCAAAGCAAGTGGAAGCGGCCCTTGGCTCATCCCTTTGCATCAGGCAAGCCTCAGCCAAATCCCTGGCTTTCCAAATCAACTTTTCATGACCTCCAAACTAATCCCAACCTTTGCACTGGACTCAGTACAACTGGCAAATTTATATTGTAAGCCTCATTAAGCCTCCTTCGGTCTCATAAATCCTATATTACCCAAGAACTGGCTATGCAGAAAGCACTCAGGGTCACACAAGACTAAGAGTGTGGCATTTAAATAACTCACACTAGTTAGATGTTTCCTCCACATAACTGGAAGCCTTCATTGAAACAAAATGTTGTATTTTGAGCATTACAATAGAAACCAGCATTAAACCTAACCTTGGCTGCAGATATGGCATATTCCTCAGGGTGAAAATTTACTGTGAGTAAAACAAGCTGATGCAAACTCTATTTTCCTTCACCGCTGTGCCAAAGTTCAGCAGTAAGGTTCTGCAATGCATCTTTCAAATCCTGTAAAAATAACTTGTACTAATAATACAGAGATTGAAAGAGGCATAAAGCACATCAAGAGGCTAGAGCTTAAAGTATTCAGAGTGATATCAATATTCTCCATCATAGAACTTGCAAATTTGAAAATAACTGTAGCTCTGTAGTCACAAGTTTCACAGAGGTTATCCTTGCTCTAAGGGCAGGAGTACATACCAATAAAAAATTCAGAATAAGGCAGCCAAATCTATTTAGAACAGTGCACAGCTTTTCTCTAGGGGCTGAACAAAATTCAGCCCTACCCATTGTTCTGCAGAAAATCCTTTCGTATTCATAACTCCACCTGAATACTGCCTTTTTACATGCTCCTACTGCTAAACAAAAGACAGCTATAGAACACTTTTATTAAAGCCCAAACTGTACAAATCATGAACATATCTGGCCTGAACCAATTCTACAACTTTGATATTTTTTTTTATTTAAAAAAATCTCAACTAATAAATTTAAATTTTAAATTCCTAATACCTGCCTCCATGTTCTTCCAAATAACTTCTGCACTTGCAAGAGATTCCCAGCCTCAGGCAGTACACTCTGCTCAGCCTAAAGATGACCCCCAAATTCATTCACCTACCCAGCTGTGAGAGTGAACCCAGTCTTATACACACACACAGGGTGAAATTAGGAGTACCTTACTCAGAGACACCAATACCACATTTCTACCTCTTTTCCACTTGAAGAACTAGGTGTTAGTTCAGAAATTGGCTATGACTTTGTCTCCAATTCCCTGTTCCACAGGCTCCATTCTGGTCCCTATATCCGAAATCCCTCCTTTCCTCTCCTCTGGAAGAGTCAAACCTTGATCTCTCCCTGGATCTCTAAACTTTTTTCTCTGGAAGCTCAATTTGAACGCATCTCCAAGCCCTGTCTGGGGAATCCACCACACTCACACTTGTAAATGATGCACAGAAGCAATCTGGTAGAATGCTCTTTCTTTTTTGTCTGCCTTCCCTTTCCTCACCAGCATGGACATTTCACCTAAAATATATGATTACATAGAATTTAGTCTCATTTATCCCCTTTACAATGGGTACTAACCCCATTCCCAGTGCTAGCTGTGGACTGGTCATCCACTGGCTCCAGCTGCCACCATAGCCAAGAGATACTTGGTAAAAAATGCCCTCTGTAAAAAAAAAAAAAAAATTGAAAAAAAATCAATACACTGGGATGTGCTATGCTGAAGTTCACAAATCTTAACCCTGAGACTGTTTCTACATCCATAACTCAATGAGTCTCTAGAAGATAAAAGGCAAATTTTGGTCTCAGTTGAAGCTCTTTACCAGAAACATGTTTGGAAAGAGGAGATAGCACACTTGCATCCACAGGTAAGGCGGAACCTTACATGTGACAATACTCGATACAACTCTAGGCAGCCTCAGAATGAGCCAGCAATCTCCCTGCTCACCTCACAGCCACATTTACGTGTGATATTTTAGATAAATAACATTCAATTCTAAAAAATTAAAGCAAAATTAAGCATTTTGAAAGATGTAAATTATAGCCATTTTAATTTCTTTTCTTGTTAGGAACTTCTGTAAAGGAAAGGGGTTGCTCTTCACACCCCTTCAAAATCCTCCACAGAAGGAAGAGCAAGAGAAACCTTGCTCCATCCTGCAGTAAACAAATCCCCACTTGCAAACAGTATCAGAAATATTTTTCTTATCTACAGCAACAAGAACCCAGAGAAGCTCCACTGAGACTGATGGATATGACCCTTCTCTCACTTATATAAGTGATGTTTTATTAACTGCAGTGGAATAAAACCTGAGATGACAGCTAGACTCTATCACAAAAGTTTTTATCTGCAGCTCTCACTCCTCTCCATCTCTCCTATCTTAAGCCTGATGAAAAGACCATTCACCTTAGGGGGATCCCTTGCACTGCATTTCAAAAAGACATAAGGCCATTTCTCCAACACACAAATGCCAATCCCCTTGAACAGGAGCAGAACCTGGAGACAGCATCCCAAATTAGAGAACCTCTGAAAGTTTGATTTAGAAGGGACCATAAAGGTCTTTTAGTTCCAATCCCCCTGCCAAGGAAAGGGGCACCTTCTGCTAGACCAGGCTGCTCCAAGCCCCATCCAACCTGAGAATCCTGCAACATGCCACACGTCACCATTTTATTCCAGTAAGTCTAGCAGCTCGGGAAATTTGTCCTGTCGTTTACAATCTTTGAAGTGCAAGCTTCAGACTCACAGAGAACAGAGAGCAGAAGTGATGTCTGTGTTTTCAGGTGAGCAAAGCTGCAGACTTCAAAGGTTCCGCACTAGTCTGTGAAGCCTCTTAAAGATTGTCACCTGAGTTTATCAAAAGCTGGCAGAAAACACATCCATACATCCAGATAAACGTATTCTTTGATCTGAGTGATAAAAAAACTGTTTTTCTTCATGTAAACTCCTTTTTTTGTAAATGTTTATGAACTGTGGGAAATTATGTCTCTGCCAGAATTTAAAATAAAGTGATTCAATGGGTTTGCCTTACACTTACCATTCATTATGTTCATAAACATTGCAGGAATCCCAATGGAGTTTTCAAGGAAGGTTCATGATGTTGTAGTTACCAGGGAAACACATGATAAATTGCTGCTATCTAAAAAAGAAAATCCCCATTAACTTTCTATTAAAGAGCAAGCGATGTGAACTATATGGAGAAATGCCTTTACGGTTACCATATTAAAATGCTGAATGCTTTGTCCCAAGATTAACCAAATAATGGCCATGCTCTGACACTTTAACTCACTGTGAACAGCATCTAGCACCTTACAATCTGTGTATGCCTTACTAAAGACAGCCCAGTATTCAGATGGATCAGCCCAGGAACAGCAGACACCATGTGATTGTACTTGCAGTTAAAATATTTACAAGCAAAGCTTTGCTAAGCTAAGCTAGGAAAAAACAGCAGTGTATTTCACACCAGAACAAAGGGGTTTTGCCAACTCCCCAAGGCTTGTAGAGGATATCCAACCCCAGATGAAGAGCTTAAAGGTTTAACAACAAGGTAATTGTGCGTAGAATAAACAAGGTTTCTCAGTGCATGTTAACATCAGACATTTGGTCTTGGAGCACAGGTGTTGCAGATCTCCAATCACCTGTCTGTAGAGCACTGATGGAGTCATGGATGCTCCAACCCTGCCTTGCCCTTCGTGCTTCCTGGTGTGAGAAAACTGCATGGCACCACCTAAGCAGCCACATAGAAAACCAGAAAAACTTCCTTGTTCAAAGCCCTTTTTGAGCTCTTGCAGTCTGGGTGGGCAGCTGAAGCAAAATCATCACCCTTAACCAGTGCCCCCCTAAAGGAGCTAACGTCCTTTTTGTCCTCATCTTTTGGTCACTCCCCAGCCTTTGAGACTGACCACAAGATTGCCTCCAACCTTACTGCAGCATGAACAGGCTGCCTAAAATCACCTTCAGCAGAAGCTAAATTAAAACTGCCTTCTTCCACAATAAAATGTCCTGAGGCACATCTCCTTCCCTGTCCTCTCTTTCACACCCATCAGTTATAGTATCTCAGCCTGGCAGAAGGTAGCCCTCAACAAAGAACAGTAATTTCTCTGGCAGCTCCAAACTGATTCACATTTGGCTGCCCATGTCTGTCACACTCAAGCCTTACAGAGTAAGACCCAGAATCACTACAGTGAGTTAAAAGGATTTATTCTCATTTAAGAGGTCACCTCTGAATTGATGAGAGACATTCAGTAGCTGACTTATCCAGGTTTTCACTGTGAATTAATAAGAAAGCAGAGATATTGTCTAGTTTCTTGCTGTATTATTCCCATCTCTCTATTCTCTGGATTAAAGAAGGCATTCATTTAATTTGAGTTCGTGTTAGGATGTCTAAGCTTTGCACCACAGGAGAGGATCTTTAGAAATACTTCTGACAAGTAGAGGCAGTGTTTATGGGATGTGGGAGTTAATTTTTCCCTCCTGATGAGACAGAGCAGTGACTCATTTTGAAAAGGAAGACAGGCAGCTCATGGTCAGTGTGAAGGAGAAAGTCAGGGGGTCACATCAAAGATAAACTCAGGAAGATGCTGGCACAACAAGGCAGATGTGACCACCAGGACAGATTCTGTGCTAAAGGAGGAGTGGTATGAGAGGACAAGAGAACACAGCAATTCTTCATGGAAGGGTTGCTAAACATCAGAGTCCCCACCCCTGGAGGTGTCCAAGGAAAACTGGACATGATACTCTGTGTTCTGGTCTGGGTGACAAGGTGGTGATCGGTCAAAGTTTGAACTTGCTGATCTTCAGGCTTTTCCAACCTTTACGGTTCAATGAAAGAATCTGCAAGGTTTAGACACAGCCTGAAAATGAGGGTCTAGACCAAACTGAAAAAGCAGCATGAGCTGAAGGGGTGGGTGACAGTAGAGAGAAAGAGGGAAAGAGATGGGAAAAGGAAGGCACAGTGAGCCCAGGAGCACTACTGGTAGGGCTTTTCCTTGACAGATCTGTGGGCCCATTCCTGCTCCAGGGTCCCTTCCTAGCTATCAGCTCACCTGGCTGGTTTCTCATAACATCAGAGGCACAACTTCAGTTGAATGTTTGACATCAACAGCTTCACGCCACAAATTCAGCCCTAGCTGTAAAATCAGTGTCAGCAGGATGCAAAATAATGGAACATAAGTCTCATTTTAGTCTGTTAACCTGTTTTCTTTTTCCTTGCCTTATTTTTACTTTTACTGCTCTGCTTCTTAAATCTGTTCCTAAAATAAGCATACCCTTTTTGTTTCCATTTGCAAAGGATTTAAAAAAAAACCGAAACAAAACAAACAAAAAAAAATCCAAAAAGGAGTGAGAGAGAGTACAAACACAAAAAGCCAAAAAGAAACAGTGGAGAGGTATGTGTTATTGGACAAGTGTTTAATTTATGGAACTTGGCCGGCAGAACAAGAGTTTGAATTGTACTTCAATAAGTGGAGCTCTTAGAATAAATGTGGCTTGTAAAATTGTTTTACAGTCTGCTTTGCCGAACAGCCAACACCTCATGGAAACCTTTGAAAAACATTCTGTTTAGAAGCTACAGTTTTTATATTTCATATTTTCTCTATTTGTTTTCCCCTCTGGTTTTATAACAGGAACCATATGCAGGAAAACAAGATTTTTGTGTCTTAAAATATCTACCTGACCTGACTACTTTTATTATTTTAAAACAGATAGCATTTTGAAAATTCTTCACATATGAGGCACTTGGTTCAAACATTAAGGTGTACTTGTTTGATATCCCAGTGATCTACCGGTTTCCTGAATAACCTTAGGACAGTCATTTAGCTGAGACTCATCACGCCTCTCCCCGAGTACACGTGGTGCAGCTGTGTGCATCTGAGCTGTCTGTCTTTCCCATTATAGACAGAAAATGTGACAGCATTTGGGACATGATTCATCTGTGTAGGATGGGAGAGGATGAATCATGCTCTAGATGCATTTATTGACCAGCTCTTCACTGGAAGTCAAGGCAAGATGCTCAGATACACACATTCACACTGCACACACAAACCCTCAGAGGTCCCATCTCAGTGTCTCTGTGTCACTACAAGGACGAGGTAGACACTTCTGGAAGTAAAGCCATCCCATCCCAATGATGATGAGATCACCACAGAGCTGGGTGACCTCTCTGGAGATGATACTGATCATTCCATATCAGCCATGATAACACAATGATAAGCTTTTGAAAGGTTATAGGGAATCCAGAGGAATGATTATAGAGAATATAAGAGGAATAGAAATAGAGTTAGATAATATGTTAGATAGAAATTATTCCCTGTGAGGGTGATGAGGCCCTGGCACAGGTTTCCCAGAGAAGCTGTGGCTGCCCAATCCCTGGAAGTGTCCAAGGCTGGAAAGCGTCTCTGCCCATGGCAGGGGGTGGGACAGGATGAGCTTTAATGTCCCTTTCAACACAAACCATTTTATGAGTCCATGAATCCCTTTCTAGCAGCACCATTCAGGAGACCTGTGGTAAGGAAGCCAAGCCTCCTCTTTCACATGTGCATGTGTGTGTGTGACTGTGGGTGTGCAGACAACCCAAATACAAATGGTGCCAGCACAGCTTCTACCACAGACACCAATAAAATCCATTAAATAAACTCTGCCTCCACTGGCAGAGTGGGAGATACTGCTGCAGCAGAGGGGGAAAGAAGTAGCAAACTTTCACCTTGGAGAAAAGTATTGCATTACATAGTACAGAGACTGGGAAAGGAAAACACAGAAAGATTCCAAGACCACACTGTAAAAGACAATTATCTAAATGAGGATGTAAGAATCATATTTAGCCCTATTAAACTACTCCAATTGCTAATTGTAGTTGTGCTTGTAAAGATATGATAGAACTGCTGTGGGATGTGGCTTTATTTAATGCCTGTGATAGGAAGAGGTCACTTGAGCACCTTTTCTTTCCTTTTGGGTGTTCGTTTGGTTGTTTTTTGGGGTTTTTTTTCTTATTTTAAAGGTCTGTAGCTAAGGTTTTTGTACCTATTCTCAGAAAATGTGCTTCATGCATCCTCAGCAACTGTTCTGAAATGCCCTGCCTTATTCATTTGCTTTCAACATCACAGGTTGATCCCTGGTAGAGCCTCACTTGGTAAAGTCATTACAACTCAGCCAAGCATTCTGCCACCATCCCAAAGTTTTTCCCTCTAGCTGTACATGGTATTTCTTCTCTATCCCTTTATGGCTTCTTATGAGAGAAATGTGCTTTTCCAAACTGTTTCTTTTCAAGGCCCTTGTGAGGCCATGTCCCTTGAAGCCAATGCGTTTCTGATGACTGTGCTTTCAGCACAGAAGGGGAAAGATAATTTATCCAGGCTTGGCTTCAGGTACCTCAGCACATAGCCAAGCTCCCAACACAAACAGCAGCCCTGTACACCCTTTGGCTCAAGTATTACTTGTCACCCTTCACATAGGTCATGCACCATCTCACTCTCTGACCAAAAAATTGGTGGTTTGTTTTTTTTTTTTAATTTGCATGAGGCCACCAGATCACTGAAGGCTTTGTGATGGTGTTATGCTGGGAACGTTTTCTTTAGCAGCACAAGCCGAAGAGAAATGCAGAGCTTGGGAGGCTTTAAAAATGCACATTTCTCTGCTGTCAGCACGCTGTGCCTCAAAGCAGACTGCAGCAGCTGTGTGCTGGGAGATGAGCAGGCACAGGTAGGTCTGAAGGTGAGTCCCAACCACCTGGCACTACCCTGCAGTCTGGAAAATGTTCTTAACAAGCAGGACTGCTCATTACCACACTGATGAATTGGTGTTTGCTAACAAAAGGCCCTTTCTCAAGGAATTCCTCATCAGCCCTAGGTGTGCCGTAAGTGATTCAGGCTCTCATTAGCCTTAATTAGATAATTGTTTGAATGATTTCTCTGTTATTCATGCAGCCTGTACCACTGAGCACCAGCCCATCCATAGACTGACAGGTGTTCTCTGCAAAGGAAAGGTGTTTTTTCCAGAGTGAAATGATCCTGCAGAGATCACTGTACCCATCACAACCCTCCAGGATCTTATCCAGCTGTTGCAGCCCCTTGGGTTGTTCTTCAGTAAAGCCCCAAAATTCACTACTGCAGAAGCTTTCAGGGCCACCAAATTGCTCTTTTTTATTTTTTTTTCACTACTTCTTTCCCCCAAAAATTTGATAATTCTTCAGCCTTCTCCTCCAGACATGTCCCAAGCTGCTTTGCCATCTCAGGAGGGTGAGTGTGCTCCATCCAAGATGGGACTTATTTCCCTTCCAATCCATAAGAAAAAAGCAAACAGGAATCATAAAAAGAAGGTAGTTTGGCCCCAGGACGTCAGTGCCCAATTTGATATAGAGTACAGGCCTGTTGCAGATGGCTCAGTGATTTAAAAGCACTAGCCTGGGACTACAGATCCCACTTCCAAAAACTTCAAGACCAACCTTGGCAAAGTCTCTTAGGCTGGAACTTTTCTTGCCTGCAAAGAGACCTCTAAAAGCTCAGCCACCAGGCTCCAACTGCAGCCAGTGGAAAAAGAGAGGCAGAACACTCTTTTTTTTTTCCTTTTTCACAACTCATCTAGGTATGCTAGGAAAAAGATACCAATCACTCTCTGGAGATATTAGTTTCTCCAAACAGAGAGGAATTGACTGCAAAGGGATCTAATATGATGGCATTGCCCTTAACCCCTTACAGTTAAATGATGTGAGCAAGACAAGAATTTTAAAAACACACAGGTCCCACACCTCAGTTTCAGAGGGAATTGAGCTGTGCAGTGTTGTAAGTACAGGGTTTAGGACCTTTGATGTCATGTTTCTGCTTTGTAAAACCCGCAAGTAATTTTTCCTGGTGGGGTTTAAAATGAGCCTAAGCTTTTCATGTGCTGTGATGACTTAGACACAGCCCTGTGGCATTTATTCTCCCTGCTGGGAAGAGCTATACTGCACAGTTTGTAGTGGTTACTGTCACAGCAAAGGGACCGCTCACCTTTCTTTATTGATGCATCCCTAAAAGTCCAAGACCATAAGACATGTTCCAGTCTCCTTTACACGGATCCAGTGCAGCTCCCTGAGCCTACCTCAGTCCTTGAAATCCTTTGGAAAACACTTCAGGGAGAACATGAGCAAATAAACAAAGCAGACAAAATGGAATAGGATCACAGAAGCATAGAATTGTTTAAGTTGGAAAAGCACTCTAAGATCATCAAGTCCAACAATAACCCAGCACTGCCAAGGCCACCACTAACCCATGTTCCCAAGCACCACATTCACACAGCTTTTGATCACTTTTAAGGATGATGATTCCACTACAGCCCTTGGCAGACTGTTCCATTGTTCACCAGAGAGTTATCTCTGTTACCAGATCGTTTTCTAAATATGACTGTGAACCTCTGCAGAGAAAGCAGCCTCAGTGACAGCCAGGTGCTGGCTTGGCATTGCTCTGGAGTCTCTTCTCTTCTTGTGCTGTTGGCTTCAGACCCTGTGTGCCTCTCAAAAATTATTGGGTGCCTCACTAGAGCAACCAGGTTGAGCTCTCAATGGGAATAGCAGGAAATTTCTTTGGCAGTTGTGGGCTCAGATGGCCTGACTTCCACCTGAAGTGTCCACAGCTAAACCCAAGGAAATTATGCATCCTACAAAGCCCCAGTGCTCATGGGATGTAACCAGACAGAAATACTTGGTTTTCCAGTAGGAGCTGGTCTCTTCCTATTTGAGAAGGATATAAATTCCCAATATCTAACCACTGCAAGTTCCCTCAGCCTAGAGGACACATGGGAGGAGAAAGGGAACTCCATCTCAGTGTTTCCTACACCAAAGCCTGCCTGGCTAACCACAAGGAATAGCCAAAAATGACAGCCACCAAGGCTGCCTTAAACTGAAACCAGGAACTGGACTCAGCTTCTGGCTAGAATGAGATCACAGACCAGAAAACAAAGAGGAATAATAAAACCTCTCTCTTCTTTTGCTCCTTATTTGCTCCTGCACTGAGCTCAGCTTTGAAGAACCTCAAAACCTCCCTGTTAACAACTCCATGAAACACCTGGACAAGGACTGGAGCCCCTCTGCCCTGGAGCCAGCCTGGCAGAGCTGGGGGTGCCCACCTGCACAAGAGAAGGCTCCAGGGAGAGCTCAGAGCCCCTGCCAGGGCCTGAAGGGGCTCCAGGAGAGATGCACAGGGACTGGGGACAAGGCATGCAGGGACAGGGCAAGGGGGAATGATTTTAAACTGAAAACAGGGAGATTTAGATTAGATAAAAGGAAGAAAGTCTTGGCTGTGAGACTGTGGTACAGGTTGCCAGAGAAGCTGTGGCTGCCTCTGGACCCCTGGCAGTGTCCAAGGCCAGGTTGGATGGGGCTTGGAGCAACCTGGGATAGTGGAAGGTGTCCCTGCCCATGGCAGGGGGTGGAATGACATAGGCTTTTAGGTTCCTCCCCACCTAATCCCTGACTGCCTGATTCAAGGTTTGCAGGTGTCTATTCCTTGCACAACCACAATTCTTTATTTTGTTTTTGTTTTTTGTTTTGTTTTGGGTTTGTTGGTTTTTGTTTGGTCTTCTTTTTTTTTGGGGGGGGGGGGTGTTTTAGACCATTTAATACCTTCTATAATCCTCCTCCGTTAGGTTCAAAATAAATTGATTGATGCTTAGGCTTTGTTAACACGGTTTCACACAGCAGCCCCTGTTGCCGGTGCATCCCTGGCCAGGCTGGGGTGGAGGTCGCCCCAAAAGCTCTCTCTGCCGTGGGGAAGAGCTGCAGAGCCGCCGGCAGAGAGAGCCAGAGCACCGGGGAACAGGGCTGCGCTCAGCAAAGCGCTGCCAGGAGCAGGGGGAAACTGCCTTTGTGCTCAAGGACCTTCTTCTCAGCGCATTTACAGCCTCAGGTATTTTTGCCGTCTTCCTGTCAGTGCTCCTCTCAGCAGATCAGCCTTTCCTGCAGCCAAGCATCCCTCCCTGCTGCGGCCACTGTATCCAGTGCTGACAGCCAGCATCCCCGAGCCACCCACAAACAGGCTCCCGCCGGAAGATGGTGCCCATATTCCACAAAACAGGGGGCAAGCCCTTCACAGCACAGTCCACTTTGGGGCAACACCTGGAAGAAACCCAGCCACGCTATATGAAAATCGCCAGAGCAAATCCCACAGCTGATGCCAGACTTCCTCCCAGGCAGCAGGGATGTAATTTTGAAGGTGTGATCAGCGTAGCTCACCAGGCTGCCGTGCAGTTTATTTGTGTATTTTCTCTTTAAGGTTTATATGCTAATAGACTTTTTAATGAGCAAAGCCCTGCAACTGTAATTGGAAGATTAATAAACCCCTACTCCTGCTGAATATTCACCTGCTAACTAAGGAGCACACAGCCCTGAGCCAGTGCTCTTGTCCTTGTCAAAAGCCACATGTGGATGCTGATTTCTGTGCAGTGCTTTGATGTCACCCCAGGTTGCTCTTGATGGTCTGTCAAAGTCAGATGTGGAATGAGGAGCATCATAGATTCCTGGTGATACACAAAAGCACCAACTCACCACATTAAAAAGGAGACACACTTCAGCCTCTCCTCTTGTATTTTCTCATCCTCTACTCTTTGCTGCTGTCCTGGCAATTTGCATTGCTTGCCTCCAGCTTGCTGCTGGACAAACTTCAGCAGGCTCCCTTCTCAGCACCTGCCACAGTAGCTACACTCAGCCAAGCATGTCCAGCACACAGGTGCTACTCAGTTTTTTGGCAGATGTCATGTCTTGTGTCAAACCAGCAGCTTGTCACAGGCTGCATCAGGAGCTGGAGTGAGGGTGGGATGCTGCAAGGCACCCATGCCCCATCTCTCTTTCCCCCTGCAGCTCTGTGTCTGTGCCACAACCCCAAGACAGCAGAAGGGCACTGCCTGGTCCCCATCCCTGAGAGGAGACACCTCTCCCAGCTGTGGATCTGGCAATCCCTTCTCCATAAACATCCCACCTTTGATAAAAGAGATCACCACTGGGTTCTGGAGGTTGTCAGAGCCCAACCCAAAAGGTTTCTCTAACACCCTGTCTCTGTGATTTACAGTTACCCTTTACCATCACCCAAAAGAGGATGGAGCTTGGTGAGATCGTTGTGACTGAACATCCCAGTGAGAGAGAGATGTACAAGAAGGAAATGCCAAGAGCCCAGGACCTGCTGTGGAGAAGTGGAAACTGGATCCACCATGGTTTTGGATATCTCACTGGAGAAATGGAAGAATATGGAGAGTGGATGAAAAGTAAGCAGAAGGATGTGTTTGGGGATATCCATATTGCCAACAGAACTTCCAATGAAGTGTGCTTCACCCCCTGAGGCAGAGCAGAAGCATCATGGCCCAAGCTCATTGCAAACTCTGGCCTTTTAATTATCTCACTCTCAGGAAGGCAGTCTCACTGCATCCTCTGTCCATCACTATGGCAGCAGGCAAAATTTGGCACAGTCCTAAGATGTCTTTCACACTTAATCAGTTACAAGTCATTAGCATCCCGTCTCACACAGCAGTGCCCACAATCACCCAGCAGGGCTGGGGCTTGTGTCTCATTTGTAACTGCCTTGGATCAGCCACTGTCTCTCATCCACCTGTGGGCTGATGACAGGGAATTGCCTCCTGATAGAGGCAGAGGCTCTTGAGTTCCCAGCCTTGGGGGAGCAATGGGCACTGAGAGGGTGTTACAGTGCCATAAGATAGAAGCCAAGGTTCACTGTCTAGACAGCAGCAATGCATGAGCAGAGAGTCCAAGCTGCCTGTAATTACTAGGGAGAAGGCTTTGAGAGGCTGTGTAAGACTGTGGATCCTCTATCAAGGCTAGAGTTGTTGGGAGTGCACCTCCATCAACAGGAGAGAAATAGGGGACATCCATTTACAGACAGGCCAACGTGATCTTCAGACACAGGGGAATATCTCCTCCTGCTTCCTCTTTACTGCAGTGGCCTCTGCTTTGTAGACAGCTTTTCTTACTCAGTGTTCTGGAAAGTTTTGGCCACTGTCCTCTGGTTATATTTGAATTTTTACAGCTAATACTTTTGTCTGAAACTAAATGTACTGCTGATACCTGTTGCATAGCTCAGCACCAAAAACTAATTAAAATTAGTTCAGACAAGCCTGTTCATTTTCCTCTAAGGAGCCCCTTCCTCCTCCTCCTTCTCCTCCTTATTCCTCCTCTTTAACCCTGCCTGGAAGGACTTTTTAAGAATAAGTCATTGCCCATATTCAGAAAATACCCTGGCACCTTACACTGCATCTAATGAACAATCAAATTAAGACAATTGATTTAAAATCTTGAAGAAGATAAAAGCTGCATATGCACATTGCATGAACATCTGAACATCTTGTACCTGCAAGCAGCTCCCCTTTCCCATCCATTCTCCTTGCATCATCCTTTAATAACACACAGCAGTTCAGAAATGGTTGCAGTTTTCCCAGAAGAGAAGCAGAAGAAAAACTCAAGTCAATTTGCAGTAGGAGAACCAGCAGCAAAAAGTTATTGCAGTGCCCTCATCCCACCTTCCCCCTACACTTACCTGAGAGATCTGTGCTTGGTGTCTGTTTACTCTGCCTAGGTTCAATAACCTTCTCTAAAGAGCAATAACTCTTTGTCCTCTGGAAATGCCTCTTTGCCCTGAGTACAGTCCAAGCTATAATTACTGCTTTCCAATTTAGGTTCTTTAGCTCTTAAAATACTTTTTAGAAACCTTTGACCCCATCTCCTATATACACCATACCTCCATGTTCAGGGTTGCTGATTTTCTTCTTCGAACAGCAAAATTGCTTCCTTTTCATATTTCCCTATATATGTACAAAGTATTTTCAGAGTTCCCCTCTGCATTTGAATTATACCCCAAAAAGAGTGTCTCCTTATTGAATTTATAGCAGAATCTAAAGTGATCTACCATGCAAGTAATCCTTTGACTATTCTCTGACCATCATAAATAAATTACTTGTTTGTCTGTCCCTCCATGAATTTTACAGCAGTGCCCAGTCATCCCTGTTAATTCTCAAGTGCCAGACACAAAATATGCAGAGACAACAATCAATCAGAGACTTGTTTTACAGAACTGCTAATATTTCACCTGTGCTCTGTGCCCAGAAAGGGGCTGCAGAGAATGTGCCTTGTTAAAAAAAGATGCATTTTCAACAGTGTTTTGCCTTGATCTCCCCCAGACAAGCCCTTAATGGTTCAGCTGGTGGACTGGATCTTGCGAGGGACCTCCCAGGTGATGTTTGTCAACAACCCTCTCAGTGGGCTGATAATTTTAGTGGGGCTTTTCATCCAGAGCCCCTGGTGGATGCTGACAGGCTGCACTGGAACCACTGTGTCCACGTTAACTGCTCTGGCCCTCAGCCAGGACAGGTAGGTGGGTAAAAACTGATGGTTTGATTTTATTTGGATCATAATCACTGCCTCTTGTTAGAGACAGAAGGCTCAGGTGAAGGCAGAGCTGTGGCCCAAGAAGAGCTGGCCTGTCCCTGTGGCTGTGTGTCCTCCTGAAAACAGATAGTTCTTTCCCCCTCATAGCCACCCTCACAACCCCGCAGGCCCTTTGAGTCACAACAATCCCCCCTCCATCATCCAGCAGTCCCCAGACTTTCCCCTTCCACACTGCAAGGCAGTACATCGGTAATCTCACTGCTTTTTCATGCCTTCCACCGGGGGCAGGACATTTACAAACTGTATTTTTGTTTGGCCCAGTGGTGAGGCCTGTCTCTCTCCTAGGGCAGGCTTGGCCTCCCTGGAGCTGCTCTGGGCCACCCTGGGCAGGCTCATTAGCCACACCAGAGGGGAAAGAAGGGTTCAAATCTTAGTAATAATTTTTTCTTCCCTTTAGTTATTAGAGTTTTAGTTGAAAACAGAGCCCGGCAACTTTTCAAATCTTATGTTAAAGCCCACCTGCTCCTGCCCAGCTCAGGCCACATAAAAGGGGCCCCGGGCCAGTGTTACCTTATAAAAACCACGCACAAAAAAAAAAAAAAAAAAAAAAAAAAAAAAAAACCAAAAAAACTTTTTAAAAAATTTTTTTTTTTTAATTTTTTTTTTAAATTGAAACCATCANAAAGAACACAACACCAAAAAACTTTTCTAAAAATTTTTATCTTTACATATATGTTTCACAAAAACACATACTTTCTCATCAGCACTGCAGTGTATCAATTTTAAAAATCCAACATTAATTAACCCTTGCCAAACACAAAAGAAACTACCCAAATCTCAACAAATGCAAAAATTTCAAAAAAATCTCTATAAACCACCACAGCCCCCTTCAGCAAAGCTTTCTGCCTGTCAATTGCTCCCACCACAGGTCATCCATCGCAGCTGGGCTGCACGGCTACAACGGGATCCTGGTGGGCCTGCTGATGGCTGTCTACTCAGACAAAGGGGACTACTACTGGTGGCTTCTCCCCGCTGTGGCAGTGATATCTGCAGCCTGGTGAGTGCCCTGGCCCTCCTAGGGACAATTCCCAAAGGAAGGGTCTGGCTACAAACAGCTCAGACACATTGAGGGCCCCCCTGCCCTACACCAGTGACTGTCATGGCTTATCTTCTTGACCAGGGTTGGGGTTAAATGGGTGAGGTGGTATTTCTTGTTTGGTCTCAGATGTTTATTAGTTCTTATCTATATTACAGTATTGCAAACCGTGAGTTCTACAAGCTAACAAAATAAAAAAATTTCAGGTTTTTTTAGGGTTTTTTTGACTTTTTTTAGCTCTATTTCTCTCTCCACAAGGCCTTTTAAGGGTAAACTGCTCAATTATGAAACGTCACCTAAATTATTTTTACTTTTAACCCCATAGCCAACCACCCAGACTTTTTTACCCAAACACACAATATCACCTAGAACATGAAGAAGAAGGTGAAGAAGAAGGACTAGCCTTCACTCAAAAACCCCCATCTTTCTTTATATATATTACCATATTCTAAAACCTTAAACTCAAAGTTTTCCACCATGTGATATTACACACTTCTATTCAAACTACATCTTCATGATCCCAGTTCTATCACTCAATTTTGGAAGCCTTCTCCATGGCTTCAGGTCAAATGCAGAGTTCTCCTGGGGGTCAGTGCCTGTCAGCACAGAAAGTCTAAAATTCTCAGTGACCAGGGCTCCTTCCAGCAAGTACCTCCAGATTGATGGCACTGGGGGGGGTTGTGCTCACCAGCACATGGAGCTAGTGGGGCTGGTGGAGGGCACAGAAACACAAGCAGCCCCATCCAAACCCTCTGGAAATGGCCCTCAGCAGCAGGACACGCATGGGTTGGAGGTCATTCCACCCAAAACCAAAACCAAAACCAAAATTCTCCTTCCTCATCCAGAACCTCTGTGCTCATCCTGGGGCTGAATCCAATATTCCCCTTCTCAGATGTGCAACCACTCATGAGCAAAATTAATTCCTCCAAGTAGCTCCAAAGGACAGGCTATGTCCTTCCAGGATTAAATTCTGCTGTTTTTACATATGGATCTGAACAGCACTGCAGAATCTGTTTAACAGCCTTAACCGAAATTAATTTAATAGTCACATTTTAATCACTGTAAGCAGTAAGATGCAAGCCATTATTGGATTTTCACTGCTTTTAAGATCAGATTTGTTTTATATTTCATTTCTTTAGTCATTCTCAGCAAAGGTCATTTTATAACAATCTCTCGAAACCAAGGATATGTTGCAAGAATGTTTAGCTTGTCTTCTCTGCCAGAATTCCTTGAGGCCTTTTGTTCAAAATTTTCTTCATTGTTTAGTTCACAAGTCTTGATGGTAGAGCTGAAATATTTTAAAATCAGACACTTCAGTGATTTTTTTAACCGATACTTTGACTTTCAGCTTTAGAAGTCAGCATTTATTTAACTGTTTCCTTTTTTCCTGACAAGATGTGCAAGTGACAGAAGCTTTGTATTTCAGCACAGAAATTAGGACACCATTTTCACTGAAGTACTGATTTTTTTTTTTCCTACAGCTGCAAGCAAGGAAATCTGTAAACTCCTTTGGGAACCAAACTTGTCAAAAAAAGAATAAGCTTCATTTCAGATTACACAGGGAGAACAAAGCATTTTTCCCACTGATAGTGTCTATAAAACAGGACACAAGATGTTGCTTTTGAAATGTCAAATAATTTGAATGGGGTCGTTTTTTATTATAACCAGCTTAACGATCTTTTAGGGCTCAAATGCAGTTCCTCGAAAAATTAAAATATTTTAAATTTATTTTTTATAAGCTGTAATGTTCATTGCTCCTTGGAGTAGACCATAAGAACTATTCAGCTCACCTGCAGCAGAAGAGCTCAGCTGGAAGGAGAGCACATGCCATTTGAACCAAGGACTGGCCATTTCTTCTCATCCTTGAGCTTTCTGGGACCCATAAAAATCAGATATTGCCCAATATGCTCCCATGAAGTCCTTCATGTAGGACACACACTTCAGGTGGAAATCAGGCAGTCTGGAAATGTCCTGAGAAAAGCAGATCAAACAAAGATTATATCCCAGGTTCTACAGACTTTGGGAAAGGCCATGGTATTTCAAGGTTTACATGTTTTTTGTGTTCTGACTCTAGGCTGAGTCTTACCCCAAACACTTTGCATGTGAAAAATATTCAATCAAGCTATTTAAAAACAAGTCTCAGTTTTCAGTAAATGCTGTATGATTTTGGATGTTACCTAGGCAGCACAAAATTACATCAGTCAAGGTCTGAGTGAAGTCTGGTACCAGCACCTTTCCCAGCTCTGCCACACTGGTGGCTTCATCTTACAATCTTCTGGCCCTCATAGTCCCCAGAAATAGTGTCTAACACAGTAAATATTTCCATCTTTCTTAATGAAAAGTTTTCCACCCTCTTTGGTCACTTCTGCTTTATTTCTCCTCCAGAGCCATCTCCTGATACCCTTCAAACTGTTTAAACAAGAACAAAACAAAACAAAATAAAGGCCAAAAAAAAAGCAAATTGAGTAATTTCCAACTCTTTCCTGTCACTTCCAGACAGCAGCTTTTTTAGATCATCTAAATTTCTCCACAATTCTTCACATGGCATCCCCAAATTTCCTTTTCTGCTTCTTCTTCAAATTTTAAACTGAATAGTAAGTCAGATTGCCTGTCTCTGTCCATGCCTAAATGCTGTATTGTAATCCATACATGGATGTGAGATTATTTTTTTCAGAAAGATGAACAGCTTTCTACAACTCTTTATTTGGTGCAGTTTAAGATATTAAGGTATTCCCCACCTGACATTGCTACAAGAAATTGTACTGGCCTTTATTTGCCAAAATTACCATTTTGTGACCAAAGAGGCAGGCTGTCTCACCACTATAAATTGTGATTAACAAGTTATTAATTGTATTTATTCTTCTGTTCTCAGCCCAATCCTGTCCAGTGCTTTGGGATCCATCTTCAGCAAATGGGACCTTCCTGTTTTCACTCTGCCCTTCAACATTGCGGTGACACTGTACCTGGCAGCCACAGGACACTACAACCCTTTCTTCCCCACAACCCTCATCAAGCCCATAGCTGCAGTGCCCAATATCACCTGGTCTGACATCAATGTGCCACTGGTAAGCTTCACAACAACAGGTTTATGGTATTTCATTAAGAAGGTGAGCACGAAGGCATTCACCTCTGGGTGACACTTTCAGGTGGGTCAGAATGACTCAGGAGCAATTCACAGAGGTACATGGCTCAATTCAGTGCAAACAGAGCAGTGCCACAGAATCCCCAGGGATGGTCCTGGTTGATCCAGCAGAAAGGCTGGTGGAGCCTGAGGGAGCAGAGAACATGAGCCTCTCATTCCACTCAAACTCAGATTATCCCAAAACTAGCCTTGAGTGTACATCATGGACATCTAGATATGGCCTCCTTCTGTCCAGATATGGTTAAAAAAACATCAGCAACACAGTCAGTGGCAATAGGAAAATTCAGAGGAAGCATCAGGATTGCAAGCTGGCAGAAAGTCATTTATACCCAGTCCCGTCATGTAGCTCTGGAGGGTCACCTTCCCAAAGGAGAACAGGGGAACCGATCCAGAGGGTTGTGGTCAATGGCTCAGGGTCCCAGTGGACACCAGGGACAGGTGCTGTCCCTCAGGGGTCATATGGACACCAGTGTTATTGAAAATCTTCATTAATGAAACAGGCAGAGGGATCAAGGGCACCCCCAGTGAATTTGCAGATGGCACCAAGCTGAGAGGTGCAGCTGGCACACCTGGAGGATGGGATGGCATCCAGAGGCACCTGGCCAGGCTGGAGAAGTGGCCCATGGGAATCTCATGAGGTTTAACAAGGCCAAGTGCTGGAACTGCCCAGTGTCAGGGCAGCCCCTGGAATCGATCCAGGCTGGGGATGAGCAGAGGGAGCAGCCCTGGGAGAAGGAGCTGGGGGTGCTGTGGGTGAGAGCTGGACCTGCCCNATAACTTAAAATCCAGGTAAAGCTTCCAGCTCTGTCAAATCCATGGAGAATCCAAGCCAAACTGATCCCTGGAAATGTCCAAGATCAAGCTGGACAAGGCTTGGAGCACTCTGGGATAATGGAAGGTGTCCCTGCCCTGGCATGGGGCAGGATGAAATGGACTTTAAGGTCCCTTCCAATGCAAACCATTCTGGGATTCTACGAGGTACTCAGAGTCCAACTCAGAGTCAGGGTTTCTTCCTTCCCTTTTCAGCAAATAGCTTGGACAAAATATCTGCTGTGTCCCTCAGGGCACAGACAATAAATAACAAGCCCTTTTCTGCAATCTGCTGCAGCTCTTGCAATCCATCCCAGTTGGTATTGGCCAAGTGTATGGTTGTGGAAACCCCTGGACTGGAGGCATCTTCCTTGTGGCTCTGCTCATCTCCTCCCCACTGATTTTTTTACATGCTGCAATTGGATCCACCGTGGGGATGTTTGCCGGTAAGAAATACTGACCAAATAATTTTTGCTACGAAGGTATCTTGATCCAGGCTGGATTCTTTAAAGTCCAGACTTCAAAGGTGCATCAAAAAAAAAAAGCTTGGCAGTAGTTGGGACAACACTCTCATTTTCCAAACTGTCTCTAAATTTTAAAGCTCCTAGTAAAGGTCACACAACACAGTGCAGGCAAGAACAGAAGCAGGTTTTCTCTAAACTTTGCAATTTTTGTTAGATTTGTAACTCAGCCAGGTACTTTGTTCCACCTTACTTAACCTTCTAGCCACTGGATGTGATAAATCCCATGGAGAGCATGAGGAAACCTAGAGAGAGACTTTCAGTACTGATTTCTTGCTACCACAATTGCTTTAAATGATTACCATAAGAAAAGGTCTTCCTCAGAACTAATCAGCCAAGGAAGAGAAACAGACTTCTGGGATTCAGTTTGCTCAGTCCTGCTGAGGATTTGTCAAAATACCAAAAAGAATGCCACTAAAAATGCCCTGTCTCTCTACTAACCAGAAAGAAACAATATTGAGAGAAGCAGACCCTAGAGGTTAGACAACATTAATGCCACTTAAGCGACCAATTTTAACAAATACTGATGATGGAATAAGTGTAGTCTGACTCTTGGGAAAAGGCAGTGATCTAACAAGTTCTCTGTGCTCTGAAGCACTTCGTACAAGATATAGTTGTCTTATATTTATTGTTTTAAACAAAACTGTCCACAGTTTGTATGGCTAAGAGCATATGGCAGGTCTTGTACAGGTGTGACATTCAATCTAGGAGGGAAAGGTCAGTGGAAAGTTCCTGAGGACAAGCATGGTGACAAAACAGAGGACAGATGAGGACAATATAGCAGGAAATACATTAATATTACAAGTGTCAGGAAAGTGGCTTGTGCATTACATATTGAGCTTTCTTTTTCACTGGTACTCCTGAAGCCTGTGAGAAATCCTACAGAAGTTTTGAGAGGTCAGATTTGGGGCAGACCCCCAGCCCCCATCTCCATGGAGAATTTCCACTGCACAGGTGAAATGACCACCTATATCTCACAAATGTCACTAGGAAAAATGGAAAACTCTGCTTGCTCCCACAAGACATGCAGTTGTTCCTCTAATATTCAAAACTGGGGTATGTATGAGGTTTAAACAGTGTGTGTGAGCACAGCTTTCTGCAAGGCGAACACACAGGTGAGAAGGTTCTCCCGCACTCTGGCTGGATCCTCCACCACTGTGTGTAGATACAACACACTCAGTGAATACACTCTAAGTTTTGTCTGGATTAAACCTTTGAGACTGGGCCAAATTCCGCTGCAGGGATATTATCAGAGCTCCAAAAGAGCCTCCTTTGACATCCTTCCTTTTCTACTTGTTGTGAGAACAGACAAATCTTGATGTTATGAGGAAGAGATGACAGATTCCTCCTGCAGGTTCCTGTCATACCTGACCTCACAGCCTTGCCCTTTGTCTTGCAGCCCTGAGCATTGCATCCCCATTTGACAGCATCTACCTTGGCTTACACAACTACAACTGTGCCCTGGCCTGCATTGCCATAGGGGGCATGTTCTACGCCCTGACCTGGCAAACACACTTGCTGTCCCTTGCCTGTGGTGAGTATCTTTTCTATAAAGGAAGGCAAAAATTTGTGCAGGTGGGCAGCTTATGAGGAGCACAGGTTTAGAGCCAACCATCACTCTGTCTGTCCCAAAAGTAAGTACTGTGCAAGAGCTGTTTCTCTGGTGGCATCAGCATTGGGCTTGACTGTGGGAGTACAGAGAGAATGAGACCCTGACAAGGTGGAAACATCTAGAGAGGGTGGAAATACTGTTTGTAAAATGAGCACAAATTAATCCATGAGCACGTTTAACAAATTAGGAATTCAACAAAAACAGAGAAGCAGCCTTTTCATAATTATAAGTGTCACTGGGGGAAATGTGTCATAAGAAGGGAGCTGTCGCACCAGGTCAGCTTAAAATCCATCTACCCAAAGACCCCATATCCAACAGCAGCCAAAACCAGCCACTATGGGAATAATTTAAGAAAATAAATTTCCCATTAAAGACATTCCTGTGAAGATACGCCCAGGTTCCAGTTATCTTTATCTCAGTGTCATGAGCACAGTTTCTGGATCTCTCAGTAGCTTTTCCTTCCTTGATCTTTCCCTTGGGTGCCTGACCTTGCCTCCTGTTCTGCCATCCCTGGGGTCCTGGGACAAGGAGACCCCTTGGTAATTGGTTCTAGTATGAAGCTACAGGGCAGAGAACTTCTGAAGTCCAGGTTCAGAATGCAGGAGAATTTCTGCAATTCCCACTGCATGTGGGTCAGGTCATGACAAATAAAAAAAAATTAAAGATAAAAGAAATGCCACCATTGCTTCATCTTGACAAAACCATGTTCTTCATTTACCATCCATCTCTACAGAGCAGATAAGATAAAATGTAGTCACAGAATCATTTGTATTAGAAAATATATCCAAGATCATCAAGTCCAACGTTTCCCCCAGCACTGCTAAGGCCACCACTGACCCTTGTCCCCAGGTGCCACATCCACACAGCTTTTGAATCCCTCCAGGGATGGAGACTGCTCTACTGCCCAGGGCAGCTCTGTCAGGGTGGGACAACCGTTTCTGGGAAGAAATTTTTCCCTAATATTCAACCTAAATCTCCCCTGGTGCAACTTGAGGCCATTTTCTCTTGGGACATTTCAGCTATTTGTTGAATTCCAGCAGTGATCCTCACAGTAGGTAGCTGAGAGGATATTTTGCTGTGCATTTGGACAATGTTGCTGTTTTTTATATTTTCTTTGGAGAACTGAACAATATTTTTCTCCTTCTGAGCTCTCTTTGGTCTTCTCTTCTCAGCATTATTTTGTGCTTACTCCGGAGCAGCTCTTGCTAATGCTCTCTCTGTGGTAAGTGTGGGGTTTTGTGTTTTACCTGCGTTTTTATATTTATTTTTTTTAACTGCATCTTGATTTGTTCAGATATAATGTTGAAGGAAATATCTCAAAATTCTCCATGTCAGCTTTCACAACACTGAAATGAGAATGTTGCAGCCAGTTGGCAGGTCTTGTACAAGCCCTGTGTCAGCTGAATTGTGCCCCTGAAGACTTTATATCTGATAAAAAGATTTCAAAGACCTTTGGAGCATATTATCCACAACAGGGTTGTGCATGTATATGTGAGTTACAGCAACAGCATATGGTTTGAGATTAAATACTTAGCTGAACATTATCTTTCAGCAATTCCAAATGATCTAAATTTTCATTTTCTTCTTTCAAGGTCTTTCTCCAACCCTGCCCACAGATACTACTGAAGTTTGAACTGGGCATGAGAACTAAAATGAGGGGGAGACTGTTCTCTTTAGTACAAAGTTATTATATTTGGACAAATCAAGAAAGGAGTGAAGACAGAAATGCCAGGCTCTGTTTCTTCTTTGAGATCTGAGAGATTAAAGCAAAACCATATTTTAATTAAATTGATTTACTAACTTAAAAGAAAAAAAAGATTAGAACTAGCAGCTTCATGCACTGAATGCTTTCATCTGGCACCCTCTCAGTACTGTGTAGGTCCCTGCATATGGGCTGCCTTAAGCACACCTGATTTTGGAAGGCACCAGGAAAAAGGACATCCATTTTTCACCCCTGTGATCTTGCTTTTGGAAGATGTCAATTCAGGTCCAGAGGCAGGAGAACAGAGAGGGCTGAGTGTTGGATGTGATGCCAGTGTCATAGAGTCATTGGGGAGAGTGAACATGCATGAATGAACTCTCCATGTTTTACAGAGGAGAGAGGGTAGAATTAGAGAATCTCTTTTATTAGAGAATTCAAGTGTCTATGTGTAGCTGGGTGTCTTGGCTTGCACTGCAGTCATCAGAGCCCAGGACCCTGATTCAGTTGCTTCAATGCTGGTGCCAGGTTCCACTCAGCACCAGAATTGAAGCTGTACCTCTGGCAGGACTGATGTCTGCAGCATTGTAATGATGGTGGTATTTTTGGACCATTTAATTAGTGGTTTGTCTGGAGTCTCTTCTGCCTTCGTTCAGAGCCAGGATTTTAAAATACACAAAGGAAACTAATTTTCTTATATTTGGGCTTGGTTGTTTGTTAACTCTTATCAAAAGTACAGAAAGTTCAGCAACACTTCTAGCTACCACCTAAAACTGAGCAAAATGGAGAGAGATCTAGCTAGCTACAAGGTCTCTTAAAGCTAAACAGTCCAATAGGGAAATAGCACCTCTATTATTTATACTTTTAACCCAATAACCAAATTCCTGTGACCTGCAGTGCAGCCCTAACTGTCCAACTAGAAACTACTACCTGAAATCATGAAGAAGGAAGATGAACACCAAAAGAGACACCACCCAAAATCCTCCATCTTGTCCCATACCTATTACTATATTATAAAAATCTCAAATTTAAAACTCTTCACTATGTGAAAGCGCACACTTCTATTTAACTACACACCCATGATATTAACTTCATCACTCAAATTTGGAAGCCTTCTCCAAGGCCTCAGGTCAAAAGCAGTGTCCTCCAGGGGGTCAGTGCAGAAAGCACAGAAAACTCAAAGGTTTCTGGGATCCAGCACAGTGTCAGATACTTTGTGCAGCCTCACACACTCCAGGTGAAAAACACACCTCAGTGTGGGCAGCTGGATCCACATCTGGTAGCCACTGTGTCTCCAGGGAAAGCCAGGCCCTCCCAGCTTCCCAAATGCAAGAATTTAGCAGTAGGCAGACATAGGTTGAGGTGTTAGGGCATGGGTTGGATTTGAGGATCTTGAAGGTCTCTTCCAACCTAGTCATTCTGTGAACTCTCTGAATTCTGTGAATAAGCAAAGAAACCAGAAAGTGGCACCAAAGTGCATCCCTGTGTGTGTTCTGTCCCTCCCAGCTCGGGCTGCCAGTGTGCACCTGGCCCTTCTGCCTCTCAGCGCTGTTCTTCCTGCTGATCACGTCCGAAAACCCGGCCATCTACAGAATGCCCCTCTGCAAAGTCACCCACCCAGAAGCCAACAGGATCTACTACCTGAGAATGAAGAGAAGGGGCTCGGAGAGCAGGAGGGAAGAGCAGAAGAGGAAGGAGCAGAAACCCTCTGACAGCCCAAATTTAAGCTCTGGGGGTACTCCACTGTGCACCCCCAAGAGCTGCCATGCTCACTGATGTCACACAGCTGTGCAGCTTGGGGGTAGTTTGGGGGCAGCTTTTCAAACCTCACCCAGGCAGAGCACAGCCACAAACACCACACTGCCAGCAGTCTGCAGGCTTGGGGATTCAGCATTGTACACCAGGGAAATCACGGTTGCCCTTGAGCTAAGCTTTCCAAAAAGCACTCAGGTAACATAATAACAGCTGCCTTATCAATCCACTGGCTGGTAACTTGAAAGTCACCTCTTATCAATAATAATTATAAGAATAGGCAGAAGAACATTAAAGCTGACAAGAGGCTGCATTTAATTTCAGAGGTGTAATTTAACAAAATAAATATGCTGAGAAGGCATTGGTGTCTAATAATAATAAATAATGTAAGAACTAAGTCAAGAGCTGCACTTCAAATTAAGAGCATGTATGTTTGAAAGTGAAATAAATAGACTGTTCTCCTCCTTTCTTGTGTGCCATCAATGTCTAACTCTTTTAATACTTCTTAACAGCTACAACACACACAGGTAAATATTCTTACAGAGCACATCCTGTAGCACTTTTGGTGCCATCTCCTGGCTCCTCATTAAGTGCCAAGGCAATGAATATATATGCTTTAATCAGACTAGAAGAGCGACTAGCTAGCAATGATCAAACATTCTTCTTTTCCTTGAATAATTTTCTGTCTTACAAATAGAAGATCTCTCTCTCCTGCTGACTGCAGGATGGCAAGTGTGACTTCCTACACACATCCAGTGGGAAATAAAAAACTTCATGAAAAGAATTGGATAAACATTTACTGCCGGTGGCAGTTCTTTTTCTCCCTTTCCTAGAGGAGCAGATCCTTTCCATCAAACCAAGAGAAATTAACAAGGCAAACGTTACAGGACAGTTACCACTGCCACTTTTATGCTCCTCGATGTCCTTACAACAGGGAAGCTCCAACTGCCCTAAGGAGGATTTTCTCAGGAACCTTTTCCAAAAACCTCTGTGAAGAAAGCCTGACAGAGAGGCTTCCTCACTCTAAAGTTGTTTTACAAGGTCAGTTTAAAGTCATAGACCCAAGGGATGTGAAGATTTAAAATCCAAAGGGACTGTGCAACCACAAACACTCAGGTGAGATGCTGTCCTCTCTGCGTCATGATTCAGGGCTGTTCTGCAGATCCATGTGAGTATTTTTGAACAGGTGGGATCCCAGATCCAAAAAACACTTTTTAAAAAAGATGAGCCTGGGTGCTGCTCATGGGATTATTTGTGCCTTTATCACCAAAAATCCAGCAGTGTCTGCCACCCCTCTAAATGTCTCCAAGGAACAGCATCCAAGATTGCATTCACCCTGGGAGACAAAAACATCGTGCTGTTTATGTTCAGATTTTTTTTTAACATGGGAGGCCATTCCAAGAATTTTGGTAAAATTTAGGTCCTACTTCCTCCCCTCTCTGCCAAGACATCCTTTGAGCCATGATATCAGCAAACCAATGCTAGAACCAGAACAGTCTCCTGTGGTCACTACAAACTCCAAAATCACAGACTTCCCCCTGTTGCTGCTGCTGTAGAGAGACAAAGAAAGGCAGAATAACACAAAAGGTGACACACCGCTGTCTGAAGACCTTCCCTCTGCAGCAGTCAATGAAATACAAAGCACGCAGAAACTAGGAGAGCTTATCCAAGAACAGTTTAATTTAGCTCATGCACAAAGTTAGAGAAATATTTGAATAGTAGGAATGCAAAGTTACTGGAAAAAGTACTGCAAAATAACGCTGGAACCACATATGTGAAGAAAAACCTCAACTGCAGTTAATTATGCCCAGCATATTGTTTGTTTTCCTAAAAATAAGAGTGAATCCCAGGCACAATATGGCTATTGGAAAGGATTTGTCATCTAAGTGCCACAGCAGGCATTAATTCCTCAGCCACAAGAAAATCCATCCTGAAATCAATTAGTAAAGCAATTTCTAGAGTTGAAGCCTTCCATAAAAAATAGAGTGTAAACAGCTTTTTTAAGTCTCTAGCTAATCAAAAGATTTGAGTAACTATAGCCAGTACCAATAATTCTTGAACACAGGCGAGACAAATCAAGTGTCTCCTGCAAGGGAATAGCAGACAATAAAAGCACTAACTGAAGCTATCAGTGGTAGCCCAGCAGTCTGATACCTAGAGAGTTCCATAAAAATTTTCATTAAGAGAGATAAAACGTACAGTTTTCAGTGGGACTAATAATTTTGAGATAGCTCCCATGGATCTAACATAAAACAAATATGACTATTAAAGGAGGAAAAAAAAAAGTGTCTTCAATAGTTAGAACCATCACTCCACCCAGCTCACCTTCACCTTGAGTAGTATTAAATAAATGTTCCTGTACAAACCAGCATCTGGCCTAGCCACAGCACATGAAAAAACCAACCTTCTAAAAATATGCCTCAAAAAATAAAAGAGCAGAACAGACTAAGCAAAGTAAAGGAATTGCAAGAGATCTTCCTAGAATGAAGACAATTCTATGTGGAGCTCAAAGTAAAAAATAGTATATACACTATGCACTTCCAAGAAAAATGCTTACTTCATTGCTCCAAATATTATTTTTCTTACTCTTGTATTTGCTTCATATCCCATAAAACAAAAACAAAAACAAAAAACAAACAAAAAAAACCAAAAAAAAAAAAAGGCACCTTTGCTCTTTGAGAGGAGGTTCTCAACTCTTCTCCTGTAGACATAGGTGCTTCTGTTGATAAGATTAGTCACAGAACTCAGGCAGAGAAAGCTGGAACAAACTGTTTAGATGTCCTGGATTAGGTGGCTCCAGGATGACTTACCTGTTAATGACTCCTCACGTGGAGGGAAGGGATTTGTTATCCCAGTGGAGATATGTAGCAGAGGTCAGAACCACACTGCCATGTACACTTTAGCATCCTCCACTGATGGAGCACAAAGTTTCCCTCCTGACTGACAGAAGCATGGAATCCTTGAGACTGGAGAAGCCCTCTAACGTTCTCAAGTCCAATCACTCCCCCAGCCCTGCCAAACTTGCCACTAACCCATGTCCCCAAGTGCCACATCCACATGGTGTTTAAATCCTTCCAGGGACGGGGGCTCCACCACTGCCTTGGGCAGCCTGTGAGTGTTTCACAGCCCTTTCCACAATGAATTTTTTCCTGTTATCCACTCTAATACTGGTTTCTATCATCTGATCTTCTTTGAGACCTAATCACCTCCTCACAGGGGTCAAGAGCTGATGGGAAGAGCAGCACAGAGGGAGACCACAACAGGAGGTGGTGACACCTGGGAGGACACCCAAAGCTTCACACCTGGAAAACCCAATGCTGTGCTTCCACAAAATGATGGGGAGAAGTGGCTGCAGCACTGCATGTCACTCACAGGCCAGGCAAAGCACAGTGGGTTAAATCTGATGAACAGATTTCCCTGTTGGCCTCTACTCTCAAGCAACCAGAGCTGCTTTGCAGCAGAGCCTGGGCCCTACTCCCTGTTCCATCCAACACTGCAGTGAGCTTAAAATAAATATTGCCTTTTTCTTCAGCCCTTGTGCAACGTGACATCTCTTCTTCCAACATCTGCAAGCAATCAGTGAAGACAGGAGCCTGAAATCATGAGATACAGGGAGAGTATGCATCTCTCCCCAGCACCTAGGCTGCTGGCACAGGGTGCCAGCCAGCTTTCCAGCAGGCACCAAAAAATACCAGGAAGGGCTCCGTGTTCAAGAGGAGCACTCCAGCAACATGGGGCCTTCCTACAAGCTGAAAAACCCAGAACTTCAAAACTTGTCAGAATAAGATGATTCCTAAAAATATCCAGCTGCTGGGGAGTTGCTCTGTTCTCTGCCCATGCCAGACATCTCCAGTCTGCAATGACAGAGGTATTGCCCAGCACTGCAGAATGATTTGGGTTTTCTGTAGATCACCTTTGCCAGGGCTGCAGAAATATCACCCCTCTGAGGGGGAGACCTGTTTGCTGAACGCTGTTCCCTCACTCCCTCTTCCTCTATGTCAGTTTTAATTTGAGAGATGGAAGTAGTTCAAACAGGAAACAAGCCCTTGATTACAGTTGATTTTACAGTTCTCAGGGGGTCTTTTACAAACTCCAACAGCTGTTGCCACAGCTGGAGTTCACACATCCCAGGGGTGGGATAAGAGGTGGGATGGTTCTGTGGGAAGCAAAGGTTTCTTCCACCACATTTTTCCTGGCAATGAGTTTGGGCATCTCTGACTTCTCATTCAGCAGCCCCTGAGTGCACTCAGCAACCTCTGAGCATTCAAGAGCTTAAGGTCTCACGGAACTGCATCCTCACATCCACCTTCAGGGGAAACTTTTTGCATAGACAGTCAAGGCAGACACAAATCCCTGCTCCCAAAATGTGCATCTTCACACAGCACAGCAGGGTTGAAGCACCAAGAGTGGGCAGAAGCCCTTCCAGAAACATCCAACTACATCACCACTCAAAATGCACAGTTCTTGGGGCTGTTTAGCACATCCTAGCTCCTGCAAATCAAACTGTGCTGTGCACTGAATTGCAAAAAGTAAAGGCAGAGAGACAGAGGCATCCTTGACCTGTGCAGCTTAGGATGGTCTGGAATCTTTTTCCCCCTGAACACCCTGTCCTGTACCTGACACTGTTTTTCCACACTTCCCTCTTCTCAACCAAGTGCTGACAGGTCTGTTGCTCTGTCTTCCAAAAATCTCTGCTCTGCAAAACCAGTCAGCTAGAAATCAGATAGAGACTTTCTGTCTTTGGAGAAAACAAAAAAGTCAGAGATGATGACAAACTGTTAGCCAGTGATGGTTTCTTACCGTAGCCAAGTGAGCTTAATTCACTTGTGCAAATTAAATCACATTTACAACTTTTTCTCTTTGCAGAAACTGAGTTATCCAATAGATATGACTTTTTTTTTCTCTTGCCTGCCCCAAAATGTGCATATTTGCAGCAAGGGGATTTATACATTTTTGTGTTTGTGCATGAAAGTGTCGCTCTGTAGTGCTAATTGCAAAATCCTGTAACCACCCAGAGCCAGAGTAACTCTCCTTCTATCCATTGCCCTATTAATTTTCAGTTGTTTCTAATGTCTGATGGCTCATTTCTGGATGCTACCAGTCCTCTTTCTCTTGTGATCAGCAACCCGTGCTATGTACAGCATCTTCCACTTCTTATGTGAACTATTTGGCAAGAAGGTAGTAATCACTGGGATTTATAGGCTGAAAGAGCTTCTTGTTGGAAGAATTATAGTATTCTGCTCTATGTTAAGGCCTAACACATACATCTCCTACAACATGGAGGTTTGTGACAATGGATTATTTCCTTGGCAGCAGCCATACCCAGGGTGAGACTCACAGCCCTACTATGAGGGCAAGGGAAGCAGAAAAAGCAGGGAAGTTTATTAGGCTGAGAGTAGATGCAGGGAAGTGAATTGATTCTTAAAAGTGAATGAAAAAGCAGAAAAACACTTTGCCTTGTGTCATGAAAAGTGGCAAGTCTGGCCAGCTTTGTCATTTCTAACAGGATCCTGCTGCCTTGAGGTAGGTTTAGAAAAAGAGCCTTTTTGAATCTGGGCTTTTCCTTGGAGCCAGAAGAACAGGAGAGGGGTTGAAATCTGAAACTAAAAATTATTTGCGTTTCAATTTCCCATTTGTTCTGAAATACAGCAATATAGTCAACCTCAGGCTTCCAAAGCCCTCTAGTATTTCAGATTGTTTCAATATAGTGGTTGGACTCAATCATCTCAAAGTTCTTCTCTAAATAACCATTCTATAATGCTGTGATTCTAATGTGGATGATCCAGCCTGCCATGCTACAGATGACCAGGAAAACAGCCTCAAAGGTTCAGACTCAGGCATGAACCAGAGAGCTTTTCTCCCTCTCAGCTCCTGAGTCCCAGGATTTGTGACTCAATCTCATCACCACAGGCAACCAGACCAGCCTGGAGAGATGTCCATTGCTGGTAGGAAAAATGATCCAGCTGACTGGAAAAAGGGAAGGGGACACAAAAGCAAGCTATGAGAACCAGCCAGAACAATGCACTGAGCCTTTCTTTGACCTGTGTTTCACGGGTTTCATGATTCACATGACTGTCTGGTCCTTCCTGGAGCCTCAGACACATTTCCTGAGCTGGACACCATGGGCATCTTGGCACTGGTGAAAGGGATAGTTCCAGAGAGCTGGTCCTCATCACCAAGCTGCTGAACCACCACTGCAGTCTTTGGCATGTGTTGGCCTTGGCTAACTAGTGCCTTTCCAAACAATTCCCTGCTCCCAGTAGCAACAACAGTTTCGAACAAATACCTTGAAAAACTTGCAGCTGAAATAGAGGATTTGTTTTCTACCCCAGCACTCAGAGCACCAGCCTGCAGGAAGAGTCTGCACCTCTCTCTGAAGTTGCCACTTGTTTTGCCATGACAGAGCAGAGCTTTTTTACACACTACTGTTGCTGTAAGACAACTACAACCTGCTCTTCACACATTCCTGCCCCACTCCTATCCCAGGATACAGAGACTGTTGCTCCTAATGAATAAGCTGGTTTCCAGATATCACTTATGCACTCTTGGAGCTGCATGGACCCAGAAGGTGAGTCATGAGAGCATGTCAAGGTGGACAGAAAGGACAGAGGGTCTCCAGAGCAGGTAGGAAGAGGAGGGAAGTGATGCGCATGCATTAGGAGAACTGGTAATTTTGGGAGTGTACATCATCAAGAGCAGTTCACAGAGCAGCAGATGGGCTCAGAGCACAAGGAGTTTGGACTATGCCAGAGCCAGGGAACTGCTGTTTGTGAGCCCTCTGGAACTGGAGATCTGAATATTAGCTGCTGTTTCCACAGCTGCACGTGTGGCTGTGCTGGAGTCACACCACGAGAGGGAGACGGACACCAGAGCAGACTGTGCTCCAGGACTCACCCAGCCCATCCCACAGCCACACGTGGGAATGAAAACTGCAGCTTCCTCTAGAGAATCTTCACAGGTCAAAATGCAGGGATAGAAGCTTTCCATAACAGCTCAGCTGTTGGGCAGCTCTGTACAAACCCAAAACTATTGCCGTCAGCAAACAAGTCCAAAATTGTGACAGACCCTGTGGTGCTCTGTGCTGAAAGAGATTTTTCCATTCTTCATTCACTCATAAAAACAAGATGATGAAAAGCCAAGTGGCCACAGATGCTGATGGGGACTGACTTGCTCCTTCAGGAACCCTGCCTGTGGGACAGGTCAGATCACAGCTGGCCAGAGGAGCTGTGTCCTCAGCCAGGACAGGGGCTCTCTCTCACCATATGGCTCTCTGCCACTCCTGCCACACTTCCACTACCACTGCCAGCTCTCCACACACCTCCAGAGGAACCCCAGACTGGCAGCACTTCCGGAAGTGAAATATTAGGTCAGCCCAGGTAAGCTGCAAATGTCCCTTACCTCACTGTAGCAAATTTGGAGCATCACCTCTTTTTGACACTCTGTCTCATAACATCCTCACAGACAAGTTAAGGAAATATGGGCTAAATAAATTTGAAGCAAGTTGGAATGAGAATTGGATGAATGGTTGGGCTAAAAGTGTTATAATCAGTGGCACAAATTACACTCCTGTCATTAGTGGTATAAGTCAGGCATAATAAGTTTAACTTGTTAATTAATGACCAGAATGTTGGAGAAGGGTGCACCCTCAGCAAATCTGGGGAAGGCACAAAACTGGGAGTAATGTTGGGTATACCAGAGGGCTGTGTTGGCATCCAGAGGGTCCTCAGCAGGCTGGAAAAAATGAGCTGGCAAGAACCCCTTGAAGTTCCATAAAGAAGTGCAGAGTCCTGCATCTGGGGAGGAACAATTCCATCCATACATGCTAGTGGCCCTCCAGCTGGAAAGCAGCGTGGCAGAAGAAGCCTGCAGGGTCCTGGAGGTCACCAAGGTGACAATGCAGCAAGGTGTCCTTGCAGCAAGAAAGCCAATATCTCTGTGGCTGCACTAGGAGGAACACTGTCAGCATTTCCAGGGAGGGGATCCCTCCCTTCCCTCTCACTAACACTGGTCGCATATTACACTTCCACACCCCAGTATGCAAAAGCAAAAAACAAAAAGCAAAAGCAGACCAGGACTTGGGGTTTAGTGACCTGCAAAGCTCCATACATGGATTTACACTATTTTAAAGCACTTGTTGGAGTCCAAGATCTGAAGCAGCACCCTGAGCAGATCTATTCCCAGGTAAAACCTGAGTCAAGGAGCACAGCCAAAAAGAGCAGTAAAAGCCAGTCTGCTACCAAGTGGTTTTAATTCACCTTTTCAAGGCCTCTGAGGCTTGAGAGAGGAATGAAGCCAAAGTGTGTGAAGCTGAATTAGGGCCATTAGAATCTTTCCTGGCACAGCTGACCAGTTCAAGCTTTGTACCCAGCTTTGTACCCAGCAGCCAGACAGCTCCTTCCTGGCAAGCTAAACCAGCCAGGGATCATTCAGCATTTTTCTGGTGCTGCATCTGGTTGAGATCCAATGACCAACCCCTGTCCTGACCGTGTCAAGCACTGGGCTTGGTCCAAGGGATGTCCTCAGGGATACCTTCCCACAGAGCACAGCAGAATGAACATCAAGCATCTTTGCCAGAGGAGAGCTGATGAGGTAAGTGACAGATTTAGAGCTCTTAAATCACACAGAGCTTGGCTGTCAGACACCAACACCAGCTGCCCTGTCCTCAGCACCAAGCACTCTTCACACACACCTAAAATCAAGAGGCAACTCTCTGGCCCCGTGTTAACTGAATGCTCAATTTGCACACCTTTACCTGGTCACCCAGGGCTGGTGTTCCACTCCTAGGCAGGTGACACATGGCAGCTACATGACAAACACGTGGCACATCACAATCCTTCTGCCTAGGATTCATTGCAGGTTCAGTCTTCCCACCCTGAACCCCAAAGGATGCCTACATTCTTGAGAGGCCAGCACTGTGATTGGCACCAGAACTGGCTCAGTTACACCTGGAAGGTTTTTTATCATTCCTGCCTTTCTACATCAATGCCATACAGAGGGAATCTCAGTCCTAAGGCAGCCAGGAGGGCTTTACTTAGGGCAGGCATTTCTGCATCCTCTCCTGAAATAGCTGGCTGCACCTGGGATCCAGTGATTCTGTCACATGGCACTGGAGGTCTTCCCTGCTCTGCTCTGCCTCCAGCCCAGAGCAGGCTGCTGCCAGGGACCTCATTCCCACACGGGCATCAGCAGACTGTGATCCTGTTAATTATTAACCAGCCCTGATAATCTAAACAATGCACCACTCCAAGATATCCATCACTGACCTGCCAGCCACTGCCTTGTTTGTGTGTCACTCCAACCTGTCAAAAACCTCATTAGGGCACCAGAATCAGACAGTGCCATCCTGAACCTGGCTCCTTTTTGCAAGGACATGTGGTGACAGGGCATGTGGGAGTGGCTGCATGCTGACAGAGAGCAGTCGAGATTAGATATTTGGAAGAGATTGTTCCCTGTGCAGGTGGGAAGGCCCTGGCACAGTCCCTGCCTGTGGCTGCCCCATCCCTGGAAGTGTTCCAGGCTGGGTTGGGCAGGGCTTGGAGCAGCCTGGGATAGTGGAAGGTGTTCCTGCTCAAGGCAGGGGATGGAATGGGATGGGCTTTAAAGCCTCCTCCAACCCAGCCCACCCTGGGATTCTGTGACCCTGACATTATCTCAGTTGGTCAGAGCATGGTGCTAATGTCACCAAGGTTGGGATTTCATCCCCTGTATGGGCCATTCACTTAAGAGCTGGACTCGTTGATTCTTGTGGGTCCCTTCCAACCCAAAATATTCCATGAATCTGTGATTCCATGGAGGAAAGAAATGCCCTACAGCACAACCCAGGAGTGAGCCCTGCCTGCCCCCTGGGCTGCACCCCTTTGAGGGATAGCTGAAAAGTGCTGATTGAAATAACTTGAAGCCAGACCTGGGCATCCCTGAAATGTGAGAGGTGTAAGCTTAAAACTCAGCCCTGTGAGGCTCTCCCATCCAAATCACCCAATGCATTTCCCTTCTTTGGACATGCAAGGATTCATTTCACCAGTCAGAAAGCAAAGGCAGCCCGAGGAGAAATTAATGGTAAAGGGAAAATATGTTTACTGCACTAGAGTGAAGCAGCTTCCCCTCCAAAATTTCATGTTCTACTGGGTGCAAAGGCATGGGATGGCAGTGTCTGGCTCACTCACAAGGGCTGCTGCCTATTTGATTAGAGGAAGACTAGCTCTTGCAGCAGTGCTAAGCTGACAGCTTATATCAGATGCCATCCTCTTAGGGGAGAAAAAAAACCCAGTGTGCTGTTAAAAACATCTCCATCAAAAGAGATGCACCCTGGGAATGAGAGCAGGGAGAATAACATCCCTTCAGCTCATGTGCATGCTGAGGCTGTTTCCACAGGGCTGAGGGAAGCAAAGTCATAAAGCTAGATGGGTTCTGGTTCAACAATAAACCATTCTCTCCAGCACCCAGCTCAATTTGCAAGGTTGATTCTCTCAGCCATCACTGTGAATGAGTCCTAAAGTGAATTCTACTATGGCTTAAATTAGCTTAAAAGGGTCCCTTAAGTTCATCATCTTCTTCTCTGCCCTTCCTCCTGCATTGCTATTCAAGACTTTCCTCTCCAGCCTCTTCTTTTGCTTCATTTGCAGCACTTTCACAGCCTTATAAACCTCTCGAATATGCCGCACTTTGATATTTCAGATTTCTCCAGTGAGATGGGAAGGATAGGTTAATTTTTTTTTAAGGAAAGGAACAAAAATACTCCTTGAATTTCTCAAATAATTGATAAAAAACAGTTAAACAATTTAAGGTCACCAGGTCTTCCACTGCATTTCATTAACAAAACAGTGCTTCTGAAGGCTACCTAGAAACAGTAAAACTTGACAGGCTGCTGAACACAAAACGCTGTGTTGCACATTGCCAGGTCAGAATTTTGATAGGGAAGAATGCTAAGTTGTATTGGACAAGGAGGATAATGCTGGAGAGGTCAAGCTCAGGTACACTAAGTCCATTTTAAAATCCTCTGTTCTTTTAAGTGGTAGAAAAGGAGAAAGGACAAAATTAAAGGTGAGTTAATTTAAAAAAGAAAAAGAAAAAAGAAAAAGTAAAAATAAAAAAATTTTTTAAAAAACAGCAAGAAAGAGGACATTTGGATAGATTGTTGGCAAGAAATCCAGGACAGAGCAAGAGGAAAGGTGGAGAATTCAAAGGGGAACCTTCTTAACATTCACTTGGAGCTCACCAAGTGGGAGGAGAAACAAGTCAGTAATATCAGGACAGGAGCCATGCTAGCCTATATAAGCTGGTGGGACATTTTCTTTTTCCCCAGTTTCTTTCTGGCCTAACCAGCAAACTTACAGCTACTCCTGAGCTCATCTGAGAGGTAAGAACTCTCTGTTCTTTCCTTTTAATGCATCCTGCTACTGACTTACCTGGGTCTTTCCCTCAAAATACCTGGTAAACAGCATTTGAGCATTCCTGCTGAAGGAGAACAGCTGAGGCTCAGGAGGAGCACGAGAATATCAGTTATCAAGAAGTTTCTAGCAGGGTGAGGATTTATTAGTACTGCCTAGCCCAGGTGACTGAACCTTGGAGGAGAAACAGAAAATAAATAAATAAATTAAAAAAAAATAAATAACTGGAACTCTTTAACATTTCCTTTTACTGCCTTTCCACTCTGCCAAATGAAAATGCCCAGATAGTAATAATGCACAACTGATGTGATAGTGTCTCTGTATTTCTCCGTCCCTGAGAGACAGGTCTCTGAAATCTGAATTACATGTGAGTTTAATGAATATTTCAACTTGAGGGGTGAGCTTTCTTTTGAACTAATATTTTGAAATATACCTTCTATGGGAGAACCTGAATTATTTTCTTCCAGTGAGGGTCAAGTGCATTATGCCCTGTTTCAAGGACTGTGCTTGTGTGTGTTCCTATGCCTAACACAATATTAATCCAGCTTTACTACACCCTCTGCTAACATTACATGGGCTGTGCTGGAATTAGAGCTGCTGAGAGTCTGGCCCTTTCCTCCTATTGTGCTTGGATGCAGGAATTCCTCTAAAAACAGGCTGCACACAGAGCTTGGCTGCCCGCAGACTTCACAGCAACAATTCAGAGAATGCAAGGTACAATGGCTGCAATTGTGCGGTAGCAGGTCCTTGGGTCCTTGCACAAACAAATACCTCACCATAAATTAAACCCTCAGAGAAATTTTGGCAGGGGAGAGAGGAAAATTCCAGAAAGAAGAGAAAGCAGTAGATAACTGTGCTTCACTTTCACAGGTAGAAGCCCCATGTCCAGCTTGGAAGCGCCCATTACCCAGGAGTGCAAACCAGCCAAATTAAAAACTCTGCCCCTCTCCCACTGACAGCACAACACTGCTCTTACCATGCACAGCACAAAACCAAGGTGTGGCCAGGCTTGCCTCCTCCTCAGCAGGTGGATGAAGGAGTATTTGCAGGGCCAGATGCTGCAGGAGTGCAGCCCCAGCTTTAACAAGGCATGGCTGAGATGCCGTGGGTATGGCGTGACAGGGAGGAAGTTACACAAGTGGAAGGAAAATTGATTTAGGGAGACATGGGGTTGCATAACGTCAGTACTTTGCTACAGGGCATTTATTAACTCTGAAAGGATGATTAAAAAAAACATGGTAGATTAATATCTCAGTCCTGTGATGATTTCGTCTTCATAAAAGAGAAACATCTTTTTATGTTTTCTGTTTTGTTCCATGGGAAGCTCTCACATGAAAATGGTTTTAAATAGTTTCTCTGCACTTACAGCACACTACAAATCACTTGCACTTGCACCACTGAGATGAAAAGTGCATTCAGACTGGCTCTGCCTGGGTTCTGCTGCTGCTCCTGCATCTCACCAGTTACACACCAGGACTGGGAGCTGCACTGCAGGGTTGGAACACCTCTCTAGACTTTATGTGAGATGAGGCAATGTGCTCCAAGCTGTCTGTCTGAGAACAGGACTTAGTCTTAAAAAAAAAAATTTCCCCAGACTAAGCAAGAATTAAAAAAAAAAATTACCAAACCTGGCCCCCTGCAGAAACAAAGCAGTCTGTTCCAGCAGAACACTCCTTTTGCAATTATTTCCTTCAGCTGCAGGTCTTCAATAGACCTGCTGCAGACCTGCAGTTGCAGCACACATGAAATCCCCATCATAACATGTTCAGTTCAGTCTGCATTATTATTCAGACATCTCTGTGTTAAAATTCTCTGAGCATATCCACAATTCTGAGATAAGACACCTTTTGTATTCTCTCCTTTCTTAAATACCTGCTATCATCTACTTCCTGAAGCAACATAACGTGTTAACAAATCATTAATCTATGCATATATATGTTAGTGTCTGCTTTGTAAAATCACTAAAAATGCCTAAAAATTGTATGCTGGTGCCAGTTTCCAAGTGTTTCACTACTTCTTTATTGTCTTATTGGACAACTAGGTAGAAGTAGTACAAGTTCTTCATACTTTGTGTTTCTGAGCAGATGGGACAAGCCTCAGGGCTCTGGTGACAACAAAACCCCCTGACATAGGATGCAGCCCCCACACAGTGCCTGGGGTGGGATTCAGGGAGGTCATGGAACCAGTGGGGCTGGATCTGGGTTTTTGCTGTGTCATGAAGACCCCATCCAGAACCAAAGGTTTTCTTGGCCCATGCCCATTTCCCACCTGGTTGCTCTGCAGGTGAGGAGGTTGTTCAAGAGTGGTTTTGTTCTCCTTTGTGATAAATAATCACAGAATGGTTTGGGTTGGAAGGGATCTTCAAAGCTCATCCAGTCCCACCCCCTGCCATGTGCAGGGACACCTTCCACTCTCCCAGGCTGCTCCAAACCACATCCAACCTGGCCTTGGGCACTGCCAGGGATGCTTCAACCACAGCTTCTCTGGGCAATCTAACATCCTGACATGGAACAATTTCTTCCTAATGTCCAGTCTAACCCTGCCCTCTCTCAGTTTGGAGCCACTGCCTCTTGCCCTGTCACTTACTACATGCTCTACTGAGCAGATGCAGTCCCTGTGGTTCCTCCCTAGAGACCCATCCCAAGAACAAATGGGACTGCCTGAGGTGTTGGAATAGATGAGCATTAAAGGTCCCTCCCAGCACAGAGTATTCTATGATTCTATGACATAATGAACACGAGTTTGAGCAGCACTGCTGGAGGGAAGGTAACCAGGGCTATAACCCTGCAGTCTCTGTGACCCTGAATACTCTGGTGTGCTGAGTATTCATTGAGTGTCAAGGTCAAGACAGGTTAGTGCAAGTGACTCTCCAGGTCACCTGGTCTTTTTGCCCTGCCAGCTGCAGTGAGCTGGCTTCATTTCTGCCCATGGAAACCCAGAGCAGAGAGCTCACACTTGCCTTTATATGGCAAAGCCATGCAACAATTCTTCTGGTGAATTCCTCTGCTTTATCCATTTTTATCTCCACTGTATGAGTGGACTGGACAGTGACTCTTATATTTCACATGCGTGTTACACCCCATTCTGCAGACTCCTGAGACTCCTCACTCAGCACACAGGGGAGCACCTAGGGCATGCCATGGATCTCACAGCATCCCTCTGCACTGCAGCAGCACACCATTTCACAGGCTAGCAACAGGGAGAGCCCAAGCTGCATGAAGAGGGAGATCCTTTAGAAGCAAAATGTAAATGCACTGTCACCAAATGGAGAGCATTTATTGCCTGGAAATTTTTATTTAACTGAAAGTACATTCAATTCACTTATTCTAGAATAAAGTATGAAGAAAGTGAATTTAAGGGATTAAGGTAATAAATGATAACAAACACAAAAAAAGCCTTCCTGTATCAAGACACCACCCCAGAACCATCTTTTCTTTTCTTTTCTTTTCTTTTCTTTTCTTTTCTTTTCTTTTCTTTTCTTTTCTTTTCTTTTCTTTTTTTATTTTCTTTTCCTTTTTTCTTTTCTTTTCTTTTCTTTTCTTTTCTTTTTTCCTTTTCTTTTCTTTTCTTTTCTTTTCTTTTCTTTTTTTCTTTTCTTTTCTTTTCTTTTCTTTTCTTTTCTTTTCTTTTTTCTTTTTCTTTTCTTTTCTTTTCTTTTCTTTTCTTTTCTTTTCTTTTCTTTTCTTTTCTTTTCTTTTCTTTTCTCTTTTTCTTTTCTTTTTTCTTTTTTTTTCTTTTCTTTTCTTTTCTTTTTTCTTTTTCTTTTCTTTTCCTTTTTTCTTTTCTTTTCTTTTCTTTTCTTTTCTTTTCTTTTCTTTTTTCTTTTTCTTTTCTTTTCTTTTTTCTTTTTTTTTTCTTTTCTTTTCTTTTTTTCTTTTTCTTTTCTTTTCCTCTTTTCTTTTCTTTTCTTTTCTTTTCTTTTTTCTTTTTCTTTTTCTTTTTCTTTTTCTTTTCTTTTTTCCTTTTCTTTCCTTTTCTTTCCCTTTCTTCCTTAGTCTTTTTGTTCCAGGTCCTTACCTTCATGTCCTCCACAAAGCCAATGCATATTTCTGCATATCCTGGTCCTATAATCAGCTTCTCATATGGGACCTATCCTTTTGTTAGCTGGGCTTTTCCAGAAGGTAGAAAATGTCCATTTATTATCTGTGCAAGTATTTGCTGCTTCCTGAAAGGTCACCACCAGCTCTCCAGTACCATAAAAGTGAGAAACTGGCCAGGATTAACCAACGGTGCAATAACCAGGCATTCCCCTGCACAGACTCAGAAGTATTTAACCATACTTGAGGGTCTGGAAGTGCAATGCCCAGGGGTGAAGGAGCTTAAGTATTCAGCACTTATGTTTCCGAACTATGGGTTCTCTCCCCCAGCTGCCCACAAGGCTTTTAGTAAAGTTTTGAGTGAGTAAAAGACTAAGACCTAAGTGTCTGTATCATCCTATTTAGACTATCAACTCTTAATCTAAATTCATTATATCTTGCACAAGCTGGTACTCACCAGTGTGACCTAAAGCACTGTATGAAGTTCTGTATTCATACAACACACTTTGGTGTTTGCTTGATAATTACCAAAAATTAGTTCAGGAAACAGAGTGTGCTCCAGGAGCAGGGATTTTTATTTATTTTCTGGCTTCATATTCAGAATTGGCTCATAGACAGACAATGAATTTGCTGTAGGCATTGGTTTTTACTGTTAGATGTAAGCCTCTGATCCACATGCCTGAATAATGCTGTCTAGGCTGTTTGAGGTGCCAAAGGTTATTCCAGCAGCTCCTTGTGCAAAGGGTGTGTGCCCCAAAGGGGACCCCCATCTCCCAGTCCTGCACCCCAAACACCTTATTTAGGCCTTTGCTGGGCCTATAACAGTCCCCTACCTTATTTAAACTTTTTATAGCACCTGCTAAATTTAATAAGTGTATTTTCATTAGTCTCTGAGGGTTTCTTCCTACAGCTTCTGCCATGCAGTCCCGTATATTGTCTCAGCAGAGAAGAAAGCAACATGACTAAGGCAGAGTGGAAAGCAAGAACTGTGAATTTGGGCATCAAACTCTTGAGTCAGTGCTGGGTACTTCTAAAGATTGGTCAGCCTAAAGTGCATTTCAAATGAGAAAAAGCAGTATATGAGTGCATGTGAGTGATGGGATAAAGCACCATGGACAACCCCAGGCTAAGCCCATGCTCATGAGGAAGTTTGAACTGATCACAATAGGTGATTATAAAACTCAATTTAGGTGCCTATTATTGATGGCTGATGGATAAATTCAAACTGGAAATACGGGTTAAGCAGCAGAGAAGCTTAATAAATGAAACATCTTGTAACTGCATGGAAGTTTCGGAGGAAAGAGCATGTGAAGAGGGAATGTGCTCATGGAGACAAAAGAATCAGGTGCTCAGAGCAAGGATTTTCCTCTTTCTGGTTCCAAAGTAACATGTGGTGAGCAGTTATGTGGTAAAGAGAATAAATGGGGAGGCATTGGAATGAACTCTCTTTTTTTCCTTTTCTCTTGAATTTGACCAAAGATTCAGAACACCAACATGGAAAACTGTGTTGATGTCAAAACAGAAACCAAGGGGGAAAGAATGCCAATGAAGCAGAATCCACTGAGCACGGGTGGGAAGAGTTTCTGCAGAGCTGTGGGTTACCTCACTGGAGACATGAAGGATTTTGGAATCTGGCTGAAAGGTAAACCCACATCATCATGACTAATGACAGCGGATTCCAAATAAAAAGTACATCAAAGGGGTAATAACTAACTTCTCAGTGATGTGATTCAAGTTAGAATAGTATAGAAAATACCTCTACCCTGATTTATGTCCGTTTTGTAGGGGGAAAAATCAGCTTTGTGCAGAGATCCACATACTGCTTAAATCTTGGGGATGTCTGAGATGACATTTACCTCCCAGCATGCCATGTACAAAGTGAATTTAGTCCCTCAGAACACAGCCCTGGATGGTTATTCTGTACTCTGCCATTCCTCTTAGCACTCCATGTCCTTTCAGCTGAGCAGTTTCTGTCAAGCCTAATGCCACTGTGAAGTTAAATTACACATAGTTAGGTGTGTTTGGTCCCTGTAATAAATCAGCATTGGGATACACACACGATTTGCCATCTGAGCCACAGACATCATAAATTAGCTGGTTCATATGAATCTGGTCCAGGGTACTTTATAACACAGGGTTCTGGCAACCTCACTGTTCATCTCAGTTTTCCAGCTGTAAGACTTCACTGTGGACCATAATAAATCCCTGTCAGGCTTTACAGTCCTGTTGATTCATTGCTTCAGTCGTGGTGCCAAGTCCCACTGCCAAAACTTTTCCTGAGTTTCAAAAATACCTCCCAAATCAGTACCATCTGCAGACTTTAGGGGGCTTGTTTTATTGCTGAATTTAATCTTTTCCAGACAAACCTCTCCTGATCCAGCTGCTTGACTGGGTGCTGCGTGGGATATCCCAGGTGATGTTTGTCAACAATCCCCTCAGTGGGCTGGTCATCCTGACTGGCCTCCTGCTGCAGAACCCCTGGTGGACACTCACTGGATGTGTGGGAACACTTGTCTCAACTTTAACAGCACTTGTTCTGGGTCAGGACAGGTAAGTCCATCCTTTCCCCCCCCCCTCCTCAGGTGGCCATTTCAGTGCTGATTTATGTGTTGATGTGGATGAGAAGCCTGGATTTAGTGTGAGGTGTCCCTGCCTGTGGCATAGGGTTGGTCTTTAAGGTTTTTTCCAACCCAAACTTTCTATGATTGTGTGATCCAGCCTTGATCTGGTCTGGTAGGAGCAGACAGATCCTCCCAGCACCTGCACCTGGTGCAGAGGGACACTGGAAAAAATCTAATATGGGTGGGTGAGTTCTGGCAGGTCATCCCCAAAAATGAGCCACAGCTGGGTGGGGAGGGAGGGCTGATGTGAGCAAAGCATCCTGAGGAATGAAAGAAGGCTTCAAGACAGCTGTTCCCTCCACACAGATCAGCCATAGCAGCAGGCCTGTATGGGTACAACGGGGTCTTGGTGGGATTGCTGATGGCTGTGTTCTCTGCTGATGGAGACTACAACTGGTGGCTCCTCCTGCCTGTGGCACTGGTGTCCATGACCTGGTAAGTCAGAGGGCTCCTCTGCTTCTCCTTCCAGCCCCAGAGGCCCCACAAGTGAGGCTGAGCTGATGCGTTTCTATGCAGACAGCAGTGGAACACACATGTACTGTTAAATCTGCATTGTTATTTACACTTCTAAACTCAGATGTAATCCAGAAACAAATAAAAATACTCACATAAATAATCACAAATAATCCCAGTGGGGAAAACAAAAATCAGTGGTTGATCATGTATAATTCAATATTCTGAATGTGAGTCATATTGCTGTGATGCATCAATTCATTTCTGTTTCAAGAGGAACATTATTTTCACCATTTCCTACCATCATCAACCACAAGTGTTTCATCTATTTAAGTCACCATATAAAAATGTCATGAAAATTTACTTCTCCAAGCACAGAAGCTGTTCAGTGGTCCCAAGACATGATGGTTGACGCTAATGAAAACAAACAACTAATAATATTTTACTCATATATATGGCACCATAATCCACTAGGTATTTGGCCAGCAAAAAATTTTGAAACCTGGTCTTTGACCCCAAAATGTCTAGTTGCACATTGCTAAAACCACACATGTAATTTGTCTGCCTGAAGTTCATGTGGTGTTAAGTCACTTTGATGTCAGCTTTTACTGCTGATCCACGAGCTTGAACGAGGGCACACAGCCACGTTCACAGCTCACAGCTCACTCAGACCCAGGGTATCATGGTCTCAGTCCACTTCAGGTGCTCAAAAGGTAAAGTGAACACTGAGACTGAGCTGGGGAATTACTCCATTAAAGCACTGGATCCTGTCTCCTTCATGCTCACCAAATTCATATTCAAATTCATGCTCACCGTACATATTAACACAACATGACGGGAGTCTGTACATTGATAATTGCCTTTGGAATGGTAGGAAATTTATGGAGTGACCCTTCCTTGTCTCTGATTTGATCAGAAAGATTGAGGAAATTAAACAGATATAAGGAGGAGAGGGGGTTTTTTGTTTGGATTTTTTTTTTTTTGTTTATTTTAAATAGACCAAATCTTCTGCAACTGGGTTTATGGTTGGATGTTGTTCTGGTGTGATTTTTACCTGACAAGCTTCTAGTGAGACCATTTTTTTTTTTCTTCTTTCAGCCCTATTTTCACCAGTGCTTTAAGCACAGTTTTCTCTAAGTGGGACCTGCCTGTTCTCACCTTGCCTTTCAACTTGGCCTTGACCCTCTATCTGGCTGCCTCAGGACCACACAACCTCTTCTTCCCTACAACTGTCATTAATCCTGCCACAGCAACACCGAATATCACCTGGGCAGATGCTGAAATCACAATGGTAGGGTGTCTTAAGGGTAACACTCTCATTCATTTACAATTAAAAACACTACAGAAATGTATTATCTTCCTTTATTAATTCCTATCCTTTGGGTTGGATGGGACCTTAAGTGACCATCCAGTCCCTGCCATGGTAGGGACAACTTCCACTGTCCCAAGGTGCTCCAAGCCCTGTCCATCCTGGCCTTGGACACTTCCAGGGATCCAGGGGCAGCCACAGCTGCTCTGGGCACCCTGTGCCAGGGCCTGCCCACCCTCCCAGCCAGGAACTGCTTCCCAAGATCCCATCCAGCCCTGCCCTCTGGCAGTGGAAGCCATTCCCTGTGTGCTGTCCCTGCATGCCTTGTCCCCAGTGGCTCTGCAGCTCTCCTGGAGCCCCTTCAGGCCCTGGCAGGGGCTCTGAGCTCTCCCTGGAGCCTTCTCTTGTGCAGCTGAGCACCCCCAGCTGTGCCAGGCTGGCTCCAGAGCAGAGGGGCTCCAGCCCTGCAGCATCTTTGTCACCCTCCTCTAGACTGGCTCCAGCAGCTCCATGGCCTTTGTTACTCCATTATGGCCTGGCAGTACAAAATGTGATTTATAGAACTATTATCCAAAATAAGGGCTTACTCTAGGAATGTACATTTTTGACAGCTTGAAAATGAGAATCTTTTCATGTGCAGTTGGATCCAAGTGTATAGATTATAATCTTCAAACACTCTCTTGAATCTAATTATCCATTTCTATTTCTATGCATATACTGATCATTTCCCAGCAGCTAAGGTTGTGCTGAGAATTCCAGTTAACTCACAGGGTTTTAATTTTAATTTTTCAGATACAGGCTGTTTATAAAATTACATCTTTCTGATTAGACATGAGCAAGCCAATATTACTGTAGTAGATTGGTTAAAAACTCGGGTGCAGGTACACATTCACATATTTTTAATTTATATTCAAGTGGGACCTTTCCAAAGGAACATTTTATTCTCCTGGATTACACCATAAACAATACAGGTACCAGAGTAACTATCTTCTCCTAAGGTTCAGCAGATTATTTTAAGGGGTTCCCAGGGAGTGATTAAGAAAAGGAAGTTAATTTACACTAGAACCCACAAGTGACATTTCTCAAAGAATATTTACCATGGCACAAAACCATCTCTAAGGTGTGACCAAGCTGGGCTTTGTCCCACCAGCCCAGCGAGTCTTGCTCATATTTCTATTTCACCATCCCCTAGGTTCACTCTCATGGTCCCTATGGGTATGTAAAAATGGTCAAGTCAGCAGCACATGCAAAAGGATGATTAAACCCTTTCACAAAATCTTTAATTTTGATCTTAGAGCAAAACCTGGCAGAGGAGCTGGGCCCAGGGAACAAGCCATGACTCATTTCCATTGAAGGGGAAACCCTGTGGAAATGCCCTGCTGTCTCCCAAATGTTCCACTTAGAAAGAAACACTGCATCCAACAAATGCCAAACGTGAGCCTGGCCAAGAAAAATAGATTTAACAACAAAACAAACAAACAAAAAAAAAGTTACCAAGCTGATAACAAATTGTCTTGTTTGGTTTGTTTTGTTAATTTCTGCAGCTCCTGCAATCCATTCCAGTGGGCGTGGGCCAGGTTTATGGCTGTGACAATCCCTGGACTGGGGGAATTTTCCTGATTGGTTTGTTTATCTCCTCTCCACTCATTTGTGTCCACGCAGTGATCGGCTCAGCAGTGGGGATGCTGGCAGGTAATGATTTGGCTTGTGCCACAGATTTATATATAAAAGCATGGAGAATAAAGCAGGAGCTACAGTAAGTGGAGCACTTAAAGTCACAAGTGTTTCACCCACTGGAGAATGGCTGCTTGGAAACAAAATAGACTTCTGTTTTAAGAATTGTTTTGATTGGCTTCCCCATTCTCTTACCTTGCTTTGTGATGGTGGAAACCTTCAGAAGAAAGAAGTGTCTGTTGTGGTGAGATTCATTTTTACCACAAAATATCTAATTTCTGGGTGTATCCTGATGGGTTTAGGGACAGATCAATGCAAGTCATAGTCATCAGCCTGAATGTGCAGGCCTCAGGGATGCATTTAAGGTTCACATGTAGGCTCATTCACTCATGTGTGTTCTGTTGAAACCAAATCACCAAATTCAGCTCAGCAGGAAAATTCTGCCACAATTCCCTTAGACCACAGCAGCCCATCTACAAGCAGCTCCGTGTACAAACACTGGCTGGAACCTCTGAAAATCTGGATCCACGCCACTTCTCCATCTCTTGGTCCAAGGAATGACACATCTCCTGACTTTGTTTTCCAGGGCTGAGCTTAGCAACGCCGTTTAACCAGATCTACCTGGGGCTGTGGGGCTACAACAGCTCGCTGTCCTGCGCTGCCGTCGGGGGCATGTTCTTGGCTCTCACCTGGCAGTCACACCTCCTGGCCATGGCCTGTGGTAGGTACCCCGAGGGTTTTCAGCTCCCCTCGAGGTCAGGCAGGATGCCTTTGCAGCTGGGCAGGGCTGGAGGCAGATGGGCACCTCCAGGCAGGCAGGTGGATGTGGGTGAGGCTGATGAGTGCGTGGAGCTGGGGGATGGAGCCACAGCTTTAAAGCACCCCGTGCTTTCATTTTTGGCCAAGAGTTGTGTTTGAAGCAAGAGCTGTCATCAGTGGGCACATGTTAACTAAGGTCTTTGAAACCAGATGCTTTCTTTTGAGTCCTTGATTGTGTTTGTTCGCTTGTTGCTGGATGAATCTTGTTTTTTTCCAGCCAGAGAGACCAGCTCAAATTCCTTCTTTGAAGAAGGATATGCCTAATCTTTGAGGAGAGTGGAGCTCTGCTGTAGTTAGCACACATTCCCCATTCTCTTGAAATGGATCAAAGGCATGAGCTGGGCAACACAGCAGGATTGAAGAATTATTTATAAGGCAATTCCATATGAAATTTCAATATTAGAGTGAGCTGGGAGTGAAACTATTGCTCATTTAGTGCTCATAAAAGAAAGATTTAGCTCTGTATGTCATTGACCCACCTTCAAGCCCTGGAGGCAGGACAGATGAGGGTGGAAGGGTTATTTTCCTATTTAACCCTATCCATCAAGCTACTTATTTCCCATGTCGGTGCATTTTTCAAAAGCCTGTGATACCATAGCACATTTTTCATCACTCCAGTTTTGTTTACTTGCTTGGTTGGTTGGTTGCTTGATGTTTGTTTTGCCCCTCTCCTAAGCTCCAGGTTGGAGGGGACAGAGGAAGGGGTTTAGCAGGGCACTGTCCAGGCAGGGTCAGAATCATTGTTGAGCTACCCAAGGCAGAAGGGGAGGTGTTTGTCATTGCTGTTCTACTCCATGAGCAGCTGAACTCACCAGGAGCTGCCTTTCTTTTTCACAGCACTCTTCACTGCATACCTGGGAGCAGCAGTGACTCACATGTTATCTGTGGTAAGTAGTGTATCAGCTAAGGGCTGATTTCCAATACTGAATTTATCCCTGGCTTGTCAGACAAAACATCAAGATGTGGAGAAAAATTCAGCCAAAGGCAGAAATTGTTTGGGAGAGGGGTTACTATCTGCCCAGGGGATCAGTGTGATTCCCACTGGGACAGGTGACTTGGAATCACTTTCCATCCTTGGAGTTTGCATGAACTTCCACAGCTCAGCTCTTGACACTTATGAGATCACAGAATCGTGGAATGGCTTGGGTTGAAAGGCACCTTAAAACTCATCCAGTTCTACCCCCTGCCACGGGCAGGGACACCTTCCTCTGTCCCATGCTGCTCCAAGCCCCATCTATCCTTGAACACTTACAGGAATGGGGCAGCCACAGCTGCTCTGGGCACCCTGTGCCAGGGCTTTACACCATCCCAGCCAGGAATTCCTTCCCAAGATCCCATCCATCCCTGCCCTCTGGCAGTGGAAGCCATTCCCTGTGTGCTGTCCAGGCCCTTGCCCAAAATCCCTCTCCAGCTCTTCTGGACCCACTTTAGGCACTGGCAGGCTGCTAGAACATCTCCCCTTTTTCAGATATTTACTTCATGCCTGAAGCAATTGGGAAAAGGGCCTGCATGTATGTAAAGAAATATTAAATTTGGGTTAACTTCTTTTCTCAGTTGCCAAAAGTCAGTCAGTACAGCCCAGGGAAAAGCTGAATGTTTCTGCTATCCACTCTCCTATCTCATCTCCACCCTCTCCTACCTCATGTCCTCCCAAAGAACTTTCACCATGGCAGATGCACAAAGGGCAGGCAGCCTTCTCACCAGGGCTGGTAGATGTTGCAGGCTAATACAAAATGTCCAGACTTTCTAAAGAAACCCAGCCTCCCTAAGCAAAGAGTGCAAAACCGAGCCCAGACTTCCCCCAGAAACCTTGTTCCGAGGTGGCTGGCTCTGAGTGTTACTCTAATAGAAGAACACACAGCAAACAGGTGGTTTGCTATTTTTTTTTTTTTTTTGCAGTTTGGGGTGCCATCAGGAACCTGGCCTTTTTGCTTGTCTGCCCTGACCTTCCTGCTGATGACCACAAACAGCTCTGGGATCTGCAAGCTGCCTCTCTCCAAAGTCACCTACCCAGAAGCCAACCGAGCTTATTATCTGGTGATGAAGAAACATGAGAGGTCTTGCTGTGAGCCATAGAGACCCAGGAAGAGAGAAACTCAGCAGATTTTAAGGCAAGAGCACGAGGTGTTTGCCCAGCAGACTGTGATTTGTGTGCTACAATGCCCAACACCACCTTCTGCGTGGAGAGACTTTTCCCACCACATCTGTTTGTTCTATTAAGAAGATTTCTATTAGGTAGGACTGTGCTGTGCTGGAAGATCCTTTCCCAAGATCAACCTGTTGTGATTTTTTTAAAGCACAAATGTCTGAAACTTGAATTATAAGCAATGGGAAAATGACTTATAAGCTGAAAAGAAAAATCTCTCTGTGAAATTGAAGACACTGAAATCAGACATAAAGAAATAAAGAGCATCTTTCAGCACATGAGGGGACTTCAAATTAATGGCTAAACAACTTTTGATAGCAATAGGAGGCATCCTGGAGAGTTTCATTGTAGCAGAGAAATAGAATGAAGAACACTCCTGGCCAAGTAGAAAATAGGTTGTGAAGAATTCTGCCTGGAGGACCTCTCAAACCTCGTGGAGAGAGATGTTCATTAGCAATCAACAGACATAAGATGGACATGATTTTTTGTGATTTCTGTGCTAATCTCATGATTTCTCTTAATACTTGAACTTGGTGATGGGTTAGCAAAGGAGGGGACAGCAAGAAAGTCATTGCTGTCCCTTTCTTGTGCAATAAAATAGCTCTGTTCAGTCAATGCACAAATAGAAATAATTTGAGCTGATTTTCTTAACTTCTCTCCCTACTTCTCCCTCAGCCCACAATATCAAACAGCAAAATGCTGCTCTGTGCCCTGCTGCTGAAGCTCAGGAGGCTCAGGGGGGACCTTGTGGCTCTGCACAACTCCCTGACAGGAGGGGACAGCTGGGGGGGATTTGGGATCTTGTCCCAGGAACAGGGACAGGAGGAGAGGGAATGGCCTCAGGCTGAGCCAGGGGAGGTTTAAATTGGATATTGGGGATAATGCCTTTGTAGAAATGGTTATTAAGCCTAGAAACAGGCTGTTTGGGGGCAGTGCAGCATCCCCATCCCTGCAGGGATTTAAAAGCCATGTGGAGGTGGTACCTGGGGACAGGGGTCAGTGGTGGGCTTGGCAGCAATTCCACAATGCTGTGAAGCTGCTGCTTTTCCATTTCTCTCTGCCCCACAGTGGGAAGGGGATGTCTGAGGACCAGCAGAGCTCTGCAGGACACCAGCCATGGTGGGGAAGAGGGAAGCTGGCCCTGCTCCCAGCAGTGTGGATCACCTCCACAGGGATTCACTCTGCCACCTCTCTGCCTGCCTCACTGCCATGCTCTGTCTCATGCTGAAGCTCGTGTCTTCACGACAATATTCCATGTGCTCAGGTCCTTCAGCTGAAGCTGAAGGAGCCCACATGCCTTAACATCACACCAGGAAAATCAAATCAAAACCTGTTTTTCTTGTAGCAAATGAAATAAAGTCTAGCATGATTTTTGAGTGGGGGAAGGGGGGAAAAAAAACACTTTTTTTTGAAAACATCACAAAGACCTGAATGTAAAATATTTGTCATGAACTGTTGGCAGTATCTTTTGGTGAAGTCTTAGGTTTTCAGATGTTCAACAGTATTTCTGTATGACTGACACTCCCTTGTAAAATGTAGCATTTCCATGATTTACTTAATAAATATCTAAGCAATATTATGTGGAGTTAATTTCTAAAGCAAACGTTCATCCTTTTTCGAGTTTGGTGTAAGTTTCTCTCTCTTTATTATCACTAAGTTCCTCCAAAGATAGGTTACCTCTTAAACAAGTAGTGTAGAAGGCATTGAAGATAAAATTTTTAAATCAGTGTGTGGGAAATACATAGGAAACTTTTAAATTCTGCTCTTTATGCTTATCACAGAATCACAAAATCACAAAATTGTTTGGGTTGAAGGGTCTTTGTTCCACCCCCTGCCATGGGCAGGGACACCTTCCACTCTCCCAGGTTGCTCCAAGCCCTGTCCAGCCTGCCCTTGGACGCTGCCAGGGATCCAGGGGCAGCCACAGCTGCTCTGGGCACCCTGTGCCAGGGCCTGCCCACCCTCCCAGCCAGGAATTGCTTCCCAAGATCCCATCCAGCCCTGCCCTCTGGCAGTGGAAGCCATTCCCCCTGTGCTGCCACCCAAGACTTAGCCAAAATCCTCCTCCAGCTCTTTTGGAGCCCACTTAGACACTGAAAGGAGCTCTAAGCTCTGCTCAGAGCCTTTTCCAGGATGAACAGCCCCAGCTCCCTCAGTCCTTTGGCATTTTGTGGCACCAAACATTCTTAAACCTGCAAGTGCAAAGTCTGGTTCTATACAGGGGGAACGACCTGCTCAAGGCACAGCACTGGGATCACATAATCAGGGCTACAAAACCCTCCTCAGAACCAGGCAGTGATTCATTCCCAGGCTGCTGGACCCCAGACTGGGGTTAGAGGAGGTCCTGTTCTGTCTGGAATATACCTGGAGTAGGCACAGAGGGACACGGAGGTGTCCTGGGTTTGGAGCTCCTCTGCTTTGGAGCTTTTTAACCTGGAGAGCTGGGGGTGCTCACCTGGAGAACAGAAGGCTCTGGGGAGAGCTTTTTGCAGCCCCTCAGTACCCGAAGATCTCTTTAAGAAAAATGTGGACAAACTTTTCATCAGGGCCCGTTTTGATGGGAAAAGGGTTGGTGGCTTTAAACTAAAAGAGGATGGATTCTGACCAGATAAAAAGAAGAAGTTTTTCATGGGTAGGGTGGTGAGGCACTGGCACATATCACCACAACCAGAGATATGGTGGTTGCCCCATCCCTAAAAAAAGCCAAGATCCAGCTGGGCAGGTCTCTGAGTCACTTGGGACAGTGGAAAATGTCCCTGCTCACTGCAGGGGGTTGGACTGATGACCTTTGAGTGTCCAGCACAACCCAAAACATCCCCTGGTTCTAGGATTTATCAAACTGTAGTGCAAAAAGGCATTTTAATGTGTGAACTGAGATCTCCCCACCCAGGAGTGCCCCAGAGAGGCAAATCTACAAAGGCTGCTTTCCCCCTTATGTCAAAAAATGCACTCCAGCAAGAGAACACAATTTATGTCCAGTGTAAATTAGCAGATTTCCTCTGACTGGTGCTATTCCAGCCTGCTGTTGCTGAGCAACAGAGACATTTTGGCAGTACCATAAAGAAATCATATGTACAGAAGTGAAAAACAACAAAAGATGAAGGCCATGTCCCAGCCATTTAGAAAGATTTTGCACATCATTCAGGATTAATTCTAAATTTTATACTATCCAGCGAATTTACTCTTCCCATCAACCCTCAGAAAATAACAGCTATTTGAAATTTGACATGTAAGTCAGTCAGAACATGTATATTATGCTTTTTCCCATTATCCTTCAAAATACTGTCTTTGCTAACAGAACTAATTTATCTTATTACTGAAACTGGGGGTTTTTTTCTGTTTGTTGTTTGGTTTTTTTTGTCTTTAGATCAAATAAATACTATTCAGATAACCCTTCTTTTTCAAGCATGCTTTTTTCACTGTTGTTTCTGCTGCACAGGTGATACCAGACTCATAAGAAACATGCTGGTCAGAAATTTTGGGGTATTTTCCTGGACTGCCTCCCTCTCAGTGCCAGCAAAGAGATGTCACTGTGTTTACAATTCTGACATGAAATACACATATACATAAAATAAGTAAATACTATTTAAAAATAATTTACTGGGAAAAAATTTATTAAAAAAAAAAAACACAAAAGCATAAATAAAAAAGTAAAGTAAAAAAACAAAAACAAAAGAAAAAACCTAACTACTGGGAAACATCTGCTTTTTACCCAAAAGTCTAACTCAGATGAACTGCCTGACTGCCACTTCCTAAGCCACTCTCTTTGGTGATGTCTGATGTGCATAATTCCCCTCAAGATTCCCAGTTTCATGTCAAGTGCTCAAATCTGGGGTAATGCAACAATGCAATGTCCTTTATCTGATCCCCCAGGACTGCTGCAGGTTCTGTTTGGTTTTGCTGTGTTGCACATGAAATATAAACAGTAAAGAACACTGGTGTTGATAATTATCTAATCTTTTGAATCTTGACACTAAGTGCAAAGGAACTGACAGAGAATTTGGGCATAATTCACCTGCTAAGAAAGATGCTACCCACGAGGAGGCAGGGCTGTGCATTTAAATGATTATTGATTGATTATTTCTTTATTGTTTCCCCCTCCTTCAGAGTGCAAGATCCCCATGACAGGCGAATTGTTAGGCACTAATTAACACCCTTCTGAAGTTTCTCTTTGTCCTGCCATGGAAGACTGCCTTCAGGTGGTAAGGCCCATTTTGTTACCAGCAGCTGGGCTTTTTCCAGGTTTGGAATGGGATGATGAAACAGTCTAACTCTCAAAACAAATACACCTCTATGACTTAAGGCCCTCACTCTCCATGTTCTCAGAGGTACAGGTGGAACATAGAAATTAATTTCACATATATTGAAACAGAAACTGTTTAAAAAGGAGTTGGAGAACTTAATATTTCAGGGGTGTGGGTCAGAAGGATCATTTTAGGTCTCCAAAGGTGCTTTACTAGCTAAGGGTCTGTACAGGTTAAATTATTTACCTGCAGGCTGAGGCCCCCTGGTATTGCAGTCCAGTGCATAGCAGAATCATAGAATAGAGTCACAGAATGGTTAAGGTTGGAAAATATCATCAAAGTTCCCCCCAGCACTGCCCAGGCCACCACTGACCACCTTGTCTCCAAGTTCTGCATCCACACAGCTTTTAAATCCCTCCAGGGATGGGGAATCCACCACTGCTCTGGGCAGGACCAGCCAGGGCTGGGAAAGGATAACCCTTTCAGTGAATAAATTTTTCCTTAATATCCAACCTAAACCCCCCCCAATACATCTTGAGGATGTTTCCTCAAAGCAAAATTTTTTTTAGAAATTCATCTTCACAGTGTTCACCATTTAGGTTGGAATATATCTCTAAGATCAGTGGCATGAGGATTTCCCACAACAAATGCAAACTCTTAGAAGGGAGCAACAAAATCAATCCTGTGAACAAACAGAGGCACCTGTGAAGGAAAATACAGCCCAGTTGTACCTGGAACACTGGAGCAATTGCTTTTATTTTTAGGACCATTGATGTCATCAACAGTAATTTTTTGAGTAAAATAAAACTACATATGCACAGTTGCAAAATGAGAGTCCAAACACAAACACTTCTTTAGAAATTCTGTAATTTTTTTCCTTTTACTTCGAATGAAAATATATAGATTAGAAGAAAATGGACAAAAGCCATGGTCTTAGGAAACTGACTAACTACAAATCCCCTCGCTTTAGATTAAACATTCTTGGATTGGTCATCAGTTTAATTGGATAAGGCTGAGATCAGTGGGAGGTTAAGGATCAGATTTTTAATTAGAACACTTAGAGAAATAATTCTAGGAAAAGCCTGCCCCTGGAATGGTGCACTGGGAAGAAAGAATCTTTCAAGTGGAATTTTCCAGCAAACAGTTCTAGTGCCTCAGTCACAGAGCAGCTGCAAAACTCACTGTAGTGTGTGGTGTTGGTGGGGGAGAGTGAGACACTGTAGGAAAGGGCAGATCCAGAGGAGGGTGACAAAGATGCTGCAGGGCTGGAGCCCCTCTGCTCTGGAGCCAGCCTGGCACAGCTGGGGGTGCTCAGCTGCACAAGAGAAGGCTCCAGGGAGAGCTCAGAGCCCCTGGCAGGGCCTGAAGGGGCTCCAGGAGAGCTGCAGAGCCACTGGGGACAAGGCATGCAGGGACAGCACACAGGGAATGGCTTCCACTGCCAGAGGGCAGGGCTGGATGGGATCTTGGGAAGCAATTCCTGGCTGGGAGGGTGGGCAGGCCCTGGCACAGGGTGCCCAGAGCAGCTGTGGCTGCCCCAAAATTGAAGTGCTCAGGCCATATGAGGATGCAGGGTGATATCTCCCCTCTGATTCACTCCAGCTTAACCCAGCACATCACTTATCTCCAGCTCACCTTTATCTAAACTCTGTGAGTGACTCAGCCCTGCCCACACACAAAATACCTTCAAACACCAACTCTCCCTTCCCAGAGACAGAAATCCCACCCAACAGCAGGCATCCTCTGGTGGTGGCTTAGCAGCAAGAGGCAGCTCTGGGCAGCTTTTCTGCCAAGCAGAGAGCAAGCTTGCTACACCAACAAAACAATTTTGTCCATGGAAAAAAATCCCCTGGGGGACATTGAATCTCTGTTCTTTGCCCCAAGATTCACCTCCTCTTTTTGGCTGTCCCATCATGAATGGCTCTTTGAGCCATCAGTCCCTTCTCCATTTCCCCAGTCCTGGTTTGTTTGCAGTGCATTGGTGGTGCTGCACATGGTCACCAACCCCTCTGGAAAGAATTCTGACTTCTCCACACAGCTAAACATTTCAAATTCACTAATCCTTGACATTCTTTAGCCACAGCACCCTCCAGTTTCTACCAGAGCTAATCCAGTGTCTCCATGTTCCTTCACTGTCCATCTGCAGTCATCCCCAAGCAGGATCCTCGCTGGAGTTCACTCCACCCCAGCTGCCCTCAGCAGCTTCTTGGAAAGTACATGACATTCATTTCTCTCATTAAATAAAAAAAAAAAAAAAAAANACACCCCAACAAAAAAAAAAAAAAAAAAAAAAAAAAAAAAAGCCCTAAAGACACAGAATTCCATTTCTGTGGGATGGAGAATGATAAAAAGCATGGAACCTGGCAAAAGGCTCCACAGCTCCAGCAACTCACTCCATCCAGATGCAGGGCCAGCACCAGAGAAATGGGAAATCAACACTGACGCATGCAGAAAGGGCAGGTTACATGCCACTTGACCACCTTTTAATCTCATGATACAGAAGACACTTTTAGATTGCACTAATTTAACTGGGAAATAAAAAAAAAATGGATTCAAGAAAGAAAGGATCCACTCAGCAGTGCAACAAAACACCAAAACACAACAGGGTTTTAAATAAGAGAGCACATAGCCAATAATAAGATTACACATAAATATAAATAATATACATAAATGTAAATAAGATTACACATAGCCAAAACATGAGTGATAGAGCTTTGGGATGAATTTGCCATGTTGTCGTTTTTTTATTTTACTAAGACAAAGGTGAATGCTGATTCAAGGCAGAGAGGTGGGATAGAATAGTTTTGAAAGGGCAAATTCCCCTAATAAACCAAATGAGAGATGTTTGACATGGCCTCAAGTTGTGCCAGGGGAGGTTTAACCTGGATATAGTGAAAATTTTCTTTACAGACAGGATTGGCAGGCACTGGAACAGGCTGCACAGGGCAGTGGTGGAATCTGCATCCCTGGAAGTGTTCAAAAAGCATGTGGCACTTGGGGACATGGTTTAGTGGTGAATTCAGTGCTAATTCAGGTTAAGGATTGAACTCTGTGGTCTCAGAGCTCTTTCCCAACCTTGTTGAGTCTATGATTTCACATTGTGAACTGAAAATCCTGCTGGGGAACCAGAGCAGAACAGCAGGAGCAGAGCAGGAAAGGAGATCCATGCTGGGAAGCACAAAAGGGGTGTCACAGAAAGGAGGGACACCTTCCATGCTGGAGACAAGGCTGAGTGAGACTGAGACACACAGGCTTACCCACTGAATATCAAAGTTTTTTTTTCATTGTTGCAGAAGTGTTCATTGTTTCATATTTTGCCTCCAATGGAATTTCCAGAAGAACATTTCCCCCTGACTCGTATATCCTGAAAGCAGAAGTTGTCTCTCACCTGCAGCACCAGCAGGTGCCAAAAGAGGAATTACAAGAGGGATGCAACCTGCCCAGCTCCAGCCTAAACCCTGCTGAGACTTTGTGGGGTGGTCCTTCACAGCAAACCAAACCAAACCACCCATCAGGTCCTTCCCAGCGCTGGAAATCTGCCTCCCAGGGTGGGAATTCTGCAGGGAATTCACCACACACCAGCCAGGCAAAACCAGTGCTGCCCTTCCAGCTGGAGCACGTGGCAGGCCAGGGGATTCTGAAACCCAAATAGCTGAGGAGGAATGCCCACAAGAATGCTGTGCAGGAAAGTCACATTGTCCATACAACAATGCTTCTCCCAGAGGAGCCTGCTAACTTGTATGCTGCAGGTTTAGGTCATAAATCTGAGGAGGCAACAGAAGCCCCATTTGTGATGTGACTGATAATCATGCCAGCAATTTTTGCACATTCCTTTGTTCCATTTTCCCTCCAAAGAATGATGGCTGCTTGTAAGGCTTGCAGAAATCTGTGATTCTAGATGAAGATGTGAGAAAGCAACAAAAGAAATGCACCCAAACAGTCTGACTCAGACACGTGGGGCTGTACACATAACCAAATTTTCCTCTGGTCACAGGAGGAGCAACCACAAACCAGGACTGGAGAAGACAGCTGCCTACAGGCATGTTACAAATCCATCCAAGATTTAAGTTCTCCTGGGAACTTATCCAAAAGCATTCAAAAGATAACTCAGAATTGTTTATATACTCAGAGAAAAATGGCAAAACCCTGACTATTCAAAATAACTGAACCTGACAGACAAATGAGTGATTATACCTCAGAGGATGTACACGTCTGCTCTTTCTCTCATTGCTAAATCATGGGCTAATCTTTCCACAGTATGATTATCTCTAACAAAACAATGCTCTTTGTCTACAAGAAATTGGCTCTGTTTCATCAACATGGGCTTAATCAAAATTTCTCTCCATGACAATGGCGGCAGAGTTTTCCCAGAGCAGCAGTGGCTGTCCCTGGATCCCTGGAAATGTTCCAGGCCAGGTTGGATGGGGTTTGGAGCAACCTGGGGTAGTGAAAGGTTCCCTGCCCGTGGCAGGGTGTGGGGCTAGATGAGCTTAAAGGTCCTTTATAACCCAAATTATTTTATGATGCTATGACCTGCATTCCACTCCTTCAAAGCTTGCCTGTGGATGGCCTTAGTCACCCAGCTCCCCAGCAGAAAGAGAAACCTCCTTTCCAATCTTGCCTGCTGGGAATTACAACATGGGCAATCCAGGGTGACGCGTTTTTTAACACTTTGCATGCTTTTAACACTTTGCATGCTTAAGGACTGATGCAAACATGGCAGAGAGAATTTGAGACACCCCAAGGTAAGCTCAGACCCACCCCATTGGGTTGTGGAAACCCCAGGAAGAGTCTCCAGAGCCTCTGGTCCAGTGCAGCAAGGTCTGTGAGGATGTCACATGAGAAGCAGAGCTCTGTGAACCTGCCTGCCCTGTCTGCCAAGGAGTGCCATTACCTGCTCTCCCCATCCATCATGTCCACTCCCAACCAGCACAGTCCCTTCTCCACCTGCTTTACCTGACCTCAGCCTTGCACTGCCTGTGCTCACCTGCCCTACAGCATGGCCAATGTCACCGTGCTGATGCCTGGCCCCATCCCACTGTGCTTCCAGGCAGCCTCTTCAAATCCATAAAGGGGGCTCAGGGCTGGAGAGAAGGGAAATGACTGCATGGAAAAGGCAGCAGTGATCTCTGCTCCCTGTGACAGGGGCAGCACCCAGGGAATGGCCAGGGAGGTTTAGGTGGGATTTCAGGGAAAGGCTCTTCCCCCAGAGGGTTCAGGCACTGCCCAGGCTCCCCAGGGAATGGGCACAGCCCCGAGGCTGCCAGAGCTCCAGGAGAGTTTGGACACTGCTCCAGGGATGTACAGGGTGGGATTGTTGGGGTGTCTGTGCAGGGCTGTGAGCTGGACTCCACGATCCTGTGGGTCCCTCCCAGCACAGGATATTCCATGAAGTATCCTCATGAATCCTCCATCCTGCCCTCACTCCCCAGCTCTGCTGCTCTCTGACCCTGCAGCATCACCTCTGCCCAAGCCCAGCCTGCTCCTCTCCTCCTCCTCCTCACCTTCCCACCACACTTCTTCAGCTTCTCTCACTATGCCACCTCTGTGTCGAGCATCTTCCCTGCCCTGGTGGAGCTTCCCTTCCCAATCCTGCCTGGACAGGAACGCTGGGCTTCCAGCAAGCTCCTTGAGCCAGCAGCCAGGTGCACACAGGTTGTGAGCAGGGAGTACTGAGGAATGTAAATTATCTATTGTTTGCTCCAACCCACATGAGGTGAGAGTGGATAGGAACAATGCACTCCCCATAGCACTTCTCCTGCACCCTATCAGCCTCTGATCTTAATCCCAGGAGTCAATGCCATCATCAATCTCTGCTAATGAGAGCGAGCTCCCCTAGGCAGGGCCCTTATCTCACTCTGCATCTCCAGAGCCACATGAGGTTATGTCAGTCCTGCAATTAACTAAAGGTTACACTGGCCTGAAAGGGCTAGCAACGGCTCTTTTGGGAACTCTGCTGTGCTGTCAGAGACCAGAGCAAGCAAAAGTGACAAAGGAAAGTTATCTTCAAACTGAAAAAGGGTGGGTTTAGATTAGCTATTAGGAAAAAATTCTTCCCTGTGAGGGTGGTGAGGTGCTGACTGACACAAGGTGCCCAGTGAAGCTGTGGCCAGCCCTGGAAGTGTCCAAGGCCAGGCTGGACAGGGCTTGGAGCAGCCTGGGATAATGGAAGGTGTCCCTGCCCATGGCTGGGAGGTTGAAAACAGGAAATCTTTAAGGTCCCCTCTAACCCAATCCATTCTATAAATTCATTTACATGCTGCAATTCACATGTCACTTCCATTTTTGGTACCTTCTGATCCAGCAGGCTGCAGTACCAACAGCACAGAAACAGCTGGTTTTGGACACTTACCCATATTTTGCCACCTATTGCCACTAAAGGTTCCATTTTCTACCAGAAATGTTTCCTGAGGTTAAGGTAAAGAGTAAGCACACAGGCAGTAACTCTGATTCTGTGATTCTGCATTTCTGTGATTTTGATTTATCCCTGCTGCCTCCATCAGTCAGAAAATCACATGCACTAGAGAAAAACAAACTCTGAGAAAAACCTCAGTGAAAGTTAAACTGCATGAAAAGCCCACCACCAAACTGCTTTCTGGGGAACCCCTGGCACAGGGCAAAAATTACTCCTTCTCCTGCCTCAGCCTGAGGCAAATCAGTCCATCAGGACAAGGGAAGCTGCTGCCTTCATCTCTCTCACCTAATTCCTGTCCCAGCTAGAAAGGAGCTGATCTTGCACTGGCAGGCTCTGCCAAGAATTCAAGTCAAGGTCTCCTGTTTCAACAGCACTTCAGAACGCTGCTTGCTCTTCACCCAGGTCATGTGCTGCCTACAAAAATTATTTGTTGTGGTCTCCCTAAAGGCACAAGTTTCTACAATGCCATTAAAACACTCTTGCCTCTGCCTATAACTCAGCTGCAGATTTAACTGCAGCACAGACAATCCTGGGACAATCAGGTCAAGGCTGTCAATGGATATTGCCTCTGGACACAGTTCATGGGGAAGAGTGATCACTCAGCCCTGCCTCATTTGTTATCTCAGCAGCTTGGCTTCAGATCTGCAGCTTCGGAGCTGTGCCTTCCCTCACTCCTTCCTGCCACACGTGGTAACTCAGCACCCAGGTCAAACACAAGGTCTAGAGCTCAGCTCAGGAGAAAATGGATCAAAACCCTCTGTGCTATGCTAGAAATTACACAGCAGAACTGATTAGCAGATGCAGTGGTATCCTCTGGCCTTTATTAGTTTTAAATTCATGCTGGGCCATATTTAAGAGTAGAGATGATAGTGAGGTACATTTGCAAGGTGAGAAACCTGTGGATGATGCTTGCAGATGCTGAAGAGCAGTCAAAGCCCTTCTGGAGCCACACAGCAACAGTAATGCCCAGTGGAGAATTTCAGCAAGGGGAAATGGATAAACAGGCCAGGTTTAACCACCAAAGTTCCAAAAGAGAAAAAAAAAAAAAACATCACACCAAACCCAACAAAAAAATCCCACAAAAAAAAAAAAACAAAAACCAAACAAAAGCCATGACAGCATTCTGGTTAAACTTTGCATTTAAATCAGTGAAAACACTACAGACTATCAGAGCTTAGGAAGGACAAAGGACAACAGGATTGAACATTTCCCAGAGAAGATGCTACAATAAATGTCACTCTAAAGGGCACAGGATCCCAGGCAAGGCAGGGTTGGGTGAGTGAGTGACAAGAGGTGTAGGGTTATTCTCCAGAGGCACATTCTAGAGAACCCATTCATTGCCACAGATCTCATTCTGAGTGCCTTTGAATCTGCTTGGAGCCTGTGAAGTGAGGCAGCAAAGCTCAGAACATGGGTCAGACCCACCCTTTCACTGGCCAAGGGGGTTCTGTCAAGGGAAGGTTCGGGATGTGCTGCAGATATTGTGTGCCCTGGTGGGAAAAAACAGCCCACACTCCTTCCCAAAGCAGAGCAGCTCTCATCCCAGAGCAGGGCTGTGAAATCTACAACTAGAGGAGCATAAATCTCTTCAATCACCAGCAGTGCCCATTCAGCAGGGAGAGACAGAGCACAAAAATCTCCAAAGGATCACTTTCAGTAGGAAGGGTAGGCAGGGACCTCTGTTGTGGTGGCATTTCAAGTCCCTGTGATCAGAGATGTCATTTGGATCAGTCTGAAGGGATGTGTGGTGTCTCTGCCCTGCCAGCTGGCTCAGCCCCTGGCTCAGGCTAATCCCAGTGTCACACACAGACCAGGCCAGCCCCTCTGTGCTGGTTTGGGTGACAGAATGGCCAGGCCAGGACAGAGCCTGTGGCTGATGAGCTGGCATGGGTCTGAGGAGGGCTGGCAGCCCTAAAACACTCCACAGCTCTCACTAAGCAAGCTGACACAGATCCCTTGTGAGTCAAAGGTCTCTTGGGGTTCCTGTAATGAGTGGCCACATTAGGCTTGTCAGCACAAAGCTGTGGTTAGTTTAGAGCAGAGACATCTACACTGCTGGAGGAGTGAGCACCAGCACGGTGGTGGCCCCAGAACCATCCCCTTGGTGGCTTTGACTGCCTTGGTATGGGCAAAGCAGAGACCAGCACAGCACTGCAGGTGTTCCATGGCCAGGGCAGAGGATGTCAGCAGGCAGCAGCAGGGGCAGAAATTAAATCTGGGAGATCAGAGCAGTTCATCCTCAATGGATGTGACTGCAGAACCAACAAACAACTTAAGAGAGAGGCACTTCCTTTGCCTTTCTCCACTGCTGTGTTCTGTCCGTAGCACAAGCTGTTTTTCATGCAGTAATTGCCCACTAGGTGCAAATTACCCAATTATACACTTAATTTGCTTTGGCTGATGCTCACCAAAGGCAACCAGGGTTCACCAGCACCCGTGTTCCAGCTCCATCAGCCTGCCAACACAGCTTTGGTGATGGAACAGCCACAGGCTTGGAGCAATGGGATGGCAGGCAGGAGAAATTCCCAGGTCAGGAGCACTGGTGAGGGGCTGAGCAAACACCACAGGGCAAGTGGGTGAACCTGTAGACTGTCAAACCAGATCAGCAGGAGCTTGAGGCAGTGGTGACAGTGTTCTGCAGCACCACTCAAAGCCAGGAAACAGGATCAGTGTCACCAACAATAATGATGCCTGCATTTGACACCCTCCATCCCTTTCTATTTTCCCTGCTCTAGGTTTACCCATATTTTTTTCTGCCTCTTGCTTTGTGAGGATTGTAAATGGGGTAACTGCACTACTTAATTAGTGGCTTGTATTCATTTTCTTCTGTTTTTACTCAGAGTCAGGATTAAAAACACGAAGGAGAATTTTCTCATGTTTGGACTTGGTTGTTTATTAAATTTTGTCCTAAAGCACAGAGAGTTCTGCAACACTTCTAGCTACCACCTAAAAGTGAGCAAAATGGAGCTGAATCAAGCTAGTTACAAGGTCTCTTAAAGCTAAACAGTCCAATAAGGAACTAACACCTATATTATTTATACTTTTAACCCAATAACCAAACTCTTGTGACATGCAGTGCAGCACTAACTGTCCAAAAAGTAGAAAGTACTACCTGAAATCATGAAGAAGAAGGAAGGAGAACACCAAAAGGAGGCAACACCCAAAATCCTCCATCTTGTCCCATGCCTATTACTACATTATAAAACCTTCAAATTCAAAACCCATGACCATGTGAAATTACACACTTTTATTCCAACCACACATCTGTGATTTTAACTCCATCACTCAGATTTGAAGCCTTCTCCAAGGCCCCAGGTCCAAAGCAGTGTTCTCCAGGGGGTCAGTGCCAGAAAGCACAGAAATATCAAAACTCCCAGGTTCCTGGGATCCAACAAGGATGAAGTAGATGCAGAGGGAAGGTGGAGAGCCCACAGCAGCTTCCCAGAAACGGGAGCACGACTCCACTTTCTGCTGCTGACAGGGACCAGACAGAGGGAAAACCCCTCTGTCCTCCCAGCTTCACTTCCTAGTACTTCACAGAGACAGTCACTCCAGAGAAGAGAGCCAGATGTGACAAAACATGAGGCTTTTACTTCAAATGTGTGCAGGCTGGCACTCTCAGAGGACTAGGAATACACATGATGCTGAAATAATTGAAGGAGAAAACCTTGGAGCCGAAACTAAGACACAAAGGGAGGGAGGGGAACACCTGCCTTCACTCTGGTCCCTGAATAAGTGGGTGAATTGTCAGCAAAGTCAACAAATAACTCTTTGCTTTGGTGCTCAGTGACAAACCTGGATAGGAGGGATGAGCTCTGCCATGCTCATCTCCAGCCACATGTTACAGCTTGGGTGCAGATCATCACAACCCAGCCACAGAGCCACGGGACCATTTAGGTTGAAAAGCCCTTAAAAAAAAGCTCTGGTTGAAACCATCCAGTCCAACCATCCCCAGCACTGCCCAGGCCACCACTGCCCCATGTCCCCAAGTGCCACATCCACACAGCTTTTAAATCCCTACAAGGATGGGGACTCCACCACTGCCCTGGGCAGCCTTTTTGAGAAGAAATTTTCCCTGATATCCAATCTGAACATCCCCTGGGGCAATCCCTCGATCATTCATCACAAAACACTGCAGGAATTTCTTAGGGAGGCAGGAGAAATGTCATTATTTGCAGCCCTTAAATTTACTGGTACTAAAACCAGTATTTGATAAATATGGATGGCATTCTGGTTTTGGTATTGGACCAGAAGCAGGCTTCCATACTGAAACCTTACATATTATTTAAGTACAGACCAGGGAAAAAAGGTCACAGAGTTTGTGGATCATATACCCATGGATGATTTTCTTTCCAAAAATTTTTTGGCTGATTCAAATGGTTGTAAATCTTTTCAGCTACGCGTTATCAACTCTGTATTTTAAACAGTAAAATGCTTCATACCAATAGCCATGGTCCAAGAAGAAAATCAGTCCACAGATAAAACTCGAAGGATTTTTAGTTCTGCTCTGATTTACCAGATATTTTTCTAGGAGATGCTGCAGTAAAACATTAAAGAGGAAGATGATCATACTGGTGTTAACTGCAGCTATTCTTTACATGAATCATTTATGCTTCACTGTAACAAGATGTTTTTAACATGGATTTCACTTTAATCTTTTACTTCAATCCACTGAGTCCCACTGTGCCATGAGTGGTGAAATGCTTAAAAAGAGTCACACCACCAAAAACCTTACATCACAAATAGATAAAATCAAACTGCACATAGGGGAAGAAAGGGGAGCTATACAGAAAAGGCAAATATCACAGGTGTGATAGGGCTTACAGGTCTCTTACTTGCTGCTTCCACCACCCTTACCCTCAGGTTTCTCAGCTGCTGGTGGCATGGATTATGTTTTACAGCTACTAAGGGCAGTTTACAAAGTAATCAGACCACTGGTCCTGATGTTCCTGCCCAAGGATGGCATGCAGAGGGGACAGGACAGGGACCTAAGTCGGTATTTGAAAAATTAACACCCTTGGCTGAGTAGCAACAGGTCCAAACAACCATAAATAAGGCCTGGATCCTCTCAGAGCCTCCAATAAAATAAAATAAAATAAANTCTCTTCACAAACACTGTGAACAGAAGGGAGAAAGGGGTCAGAAAGCAGTGAATACACTTCACAGTTCACACTACCACATCTCAAGGTCCCTTCTAGGAGATTTTCCTCGAGGTCAGAAGGGAGCAGAGGAGGCAGGAGCAGGGATGAAGCACCAAGGGGAGCCCTGCTATTCCTGCTGGGGTGGGCGCTGGCTCTGGGCACAGGGAAAGCAGCAGCAGCAGAGACTCAGCAGCATCTTCTCCTGGCTCTGGGAGCCCTCCAGCGGCTGCCTGCAGCTGGAACCACGGAATGCTCCGGGATGGGAGGCGCCTGGAGCATCATCCATGGCCAGGAACACTAGAGCAGGCTGCTCCAAGCCCTGTCCAAGCTGTCTGTGAGTCCTGTGGGTGCTGCTGTCCCCGTCACCATCCAGGAGGGAGCCAGTGGAGCCCTACAGCAGCACCCCAGGCAACGTGAGATTATCCAGGCACACACCATTCCTCCCTCCCTCTGGCCTGAAGCAAAGGCAGCAAACCTCAGGCAGGGAATTCACACCCCAAGGCTGTTAAACTTAGCCACGAGTTTGCCATAAGGGAGATGAAAACACCATCAGCTCTGCAGATGAGCAAACTGCACAGTAAATTTGCTAAAGCTAAACTCAGAAAGAAAGCAGCAAGCATTTGCACAAGGATGCTGGGCAAAAAAAAAGCTGGAATTCACCTTGTTTTGAATGAGGGAATGACTCATCAGGGTCATATGAGTGTGGACAGAGCAGGGTGCCAGGGGACACCAAAAGACTCATCCACCAGTGAACCTCGGCACAAGTGTCTTCAAAAGAAGAGTGGTTTGGGGCTTTTTTCTATACCTGGGGATGACAAGATCCAGTGAGCACAAGGGGTAAAGCACAGCAGGTTTGAAGGCTCCAGGCTCAGTAGAAGGAGCTGCCTTAAGCTAGGACAGTCAGAGCCTCACATGTCACAGTCTCAGGCAGATTGCAAGGATTTCCTCTGGGCTGGTGAGTGGGCAGCAAAAGCCATTCCTCCTTGCCCCATCACACTCATGGCATGGATGTCTGCAGCTCCAGTCTGCAATTCCCTCCCTTTAGCTGTAAAATGGTTAACACTGATTCCTTCTGGTGTGATTTTCATATGACTGACCACAGAACTATTAATACCTGAACTCAGAGCTTGTTCAGCTGAACAACTCATTCCCTCCAAGCAGAAGAAAACCACAACTTCTTCTACCCCTGGAAAAAAACCTTTTGTGACTGCAAGACCAGCAGCTCAGATGTAAGGAGATGGTTCTGGCTTGCTGATGCCCCTCAGGGGAGAGCACTGAGCAGCATGAGAGGGCTGGGCTTGGTTCTCCTGTGCCTCCTTCGCTTCTCCAGGAAGGGTGAGTCCTGAGCTTGCTGCCAGCCCCTGCCTCATCTCAGCTTCTCCTCTCTAGTCCGAGTGACAGGGAGCTGCCTGCTGCACAAACTCTCCAAGAACTGCACTCTCCATCACGTTGCTTAAAAGCATCCTGAAATTCCAAGTGCACGTGACAACACTGGGAAAACTCAGGATCAGCGATTCCCAAAGAGGTTGTCAGTTTATGGGGGAGGGTTTTGCATTTTTCTGCTTTCCTAACTTGAGCAAGAGGTTCATCCAGCTTTTCCCCAGCTTTGCCAGGTGGAAGCAGCGTTTTCATCACCGCTCTGCTTCATATTCCTTAGGGGTTATTATGCAGCACAATATTTTCCAGTTCCATTGAGCACTTAAGCTCACATTTAACTTCAAATATGTGCTTAAATTCCATTAAACTCCATAGGATTTGCTTTGCTTTACTGCCAAACAGCATTTGCTTGCCAGAGCAAGGGTAGTGGCTGAGCTGGTCCCCAGCTCTTGCTGTTGTCTTCATGACCTTTCTCCCTGACAGCCAGCAGTAACACTGACCTGACAACTCCTTTTGGGAATTACCTTCTGTAAGGAGTGCAGGCTATTTGCCTCTCTCTTTCTTGTGAGAGCTTCAGTTCCAGGAGAAAATGGAGACTGGATATTAACAAAAGGAATATGAAAGACCTACCATGCTGAGGCTTTAGAGTTAAGGGTAGATTATATACTGAAAGTTGACAACTCCCTCCACTCATAACTAGGCAAACTGTGTTTCCATGGAAATGGGCGGAGATGCTAGCATTAAAAGCACTTATTTTTAACATTATTTTTCATCTGGAAGGCAAGAGGGGAATTACGTGCTAAAAAAAATTACCGAAAGGTGTTCTTTGCTTAAGATTGAAAACAACAACAACAAAAAAGAACAGCTAATCAAAGGGGTGGCAAAGAGAAGCAAGTCATACTCAAAAGCACACAATCTACAGTTCTCCTAAAGTAAAGGTTACAGTGACTTGCTGCAAAATAACAAAAACAAGAGCAAATAAGCTAGAAAGCAATAGCAATTTCTGTTTTCAGTGCCAGGTTCTTGTGCTCAAAGCCCATGAGCTTCATGAAGCTCCTGCAGTGCTGCAGCATTGTTTATTAGATTACCTGGGCTGGAAAAGGTGCCCATACCATTATTGCGTATGACAGGGCAGCACGACTCCGGATCTCAGTAATCAAAATACTGGCTTGGAGCTGACTCCATGTAAATACCTGAGCAGAGAATTGGCCCTAGGATGGCCTTTGTGCATTGTGTAACACACAATAGGTTAATACAAGCTGCACTGCCACAGAGATGTTTGTCAAGTGTTATGGGCCACAGATACAGGAACAAAAAACAACTCTTATCTTTGAGTCTGCAGTAATCTGACAGCTGAATGCCCATATGGTGGAGCCAGCAAGACCAGGGATGGGTGAAACTCCTTACAGGATACAGGTATTCTCAGCTACTGAGAGCCCCTGATCTAATGAAGTGAGTTTCATAAGACAGGACTGTGGGCACAGATGTTTCTGAAGCCACAAACTGCTGCCACAGCTGTTGATAGTAGCAGAATAGTGGATAGATAGACATGTCTATATATTAAACTGAAAGAGGGGAGACTTAGATTAGATATTAGGAAGAAATTCTTGGGTGTGGGGGTGGTGAGGCCCTGGCACAAATTGCCCAAAGAAGCTGTGGCTGCCCCTGGATCCCTGGAAGTGTCCCAAGCCAAGTTGGACAGGGCTTGGAGCAACCTGGGGCAGTGGAAATGGCGGGGGGGTGGAATGAAATTAATTTTAAGGCCCCTTCCAGCCGATTCCATTCTCCAGTTCCATGATTCCTGCTTGCTTGCAGGTGTGCAGTGCAATGGCTGGTCTGTCCATGTCCCATCTGACGTTACTGGAGAGCTTGGGAAGATGGTTGTCCTGCCCTGCACCTTCACACACCCCTACAAGACATTCGACCGAGCTCTCACGGCCATCTGGAGGATCAAGGAGCCTTACAATGGCACAGTGATCTTCAAGTGTGTGAGCCAGGGCAGCAGCGAGCTCTGCAGGACTGCCATCAGCCACAGGAACAAGTACAAGCTGCTGGGCAACCCCCGGCACAAGGACCTGTCCATCAGGGTGGACAACCTGACCTGGAGCGACAGCGAGAGGTATTTCTGCAGGGTGGAGCTGGCTGGAGACATCCAGGACAAGTATGAGAGCAGGAATGGGATAAAGCTGCACGTGATTGGTAAGGGAGGCTGAGAGGATGTTGGGTTTTTCTGGGATATTTTTCCTCTTACCTTATGTTTGCATATATCTACGTACACAAACAACAGGATGGGAATGCTGGAGCAGCTGCCTCCAAGCTTTATTCCATCACAACCATCAGTCTCATTTTACAGAACCAAGCAAGGGAGATGGAGCAGCTTCAGCTGCTAGCACAGCAGACCAAGTTCTCTTTGTGACAAAGTCTTTTAACAACTTTCTAGCTAACAGCATAATATTAAAGCTGACAAGCGTTTGCTCAGGCCAATTAATAAAGCCACACGTACATTTTGCTTCGAACAATGCTTGCTCGTAATAGCTTAAAACAATGGATAAAACTTCATTATTAAGCTTACATATTTCTACTGCCTTCTTTAACATATTTTTAAGGCCTATCTCTACACAGCTCACAGCCCTGTTGTGTCTTGTCCTTGCATCTTCAGTATTCTTGCATTTCTCCATCCTGAGATTTGCTTTCACACAGCTTTCTGAGAGTTTTATACCTTTTTTATTTCCCACAATAGGCAAAGGAGACAAAGCCACCCTCTAGGAAGAGCCACAAGGGTGTGGGAAATGACAAAAGGTAGCACAAGTTTACCTGAGATGGTTTTCCAAAGGGTTCGGTTTTCTTTCTACATTATAACAGGGAAAATTAATTGTTCTTCTCAGTCTTCCAATATAAGACAATGAGCACAATGCAGGGAAGGGAATATGAATGCAACTGGTAAGGAAATGGTGAGGCTCTGGAAGCTGGGGTGAGAGCCCACCAAAAGCTGTGCACCCCACTTTGTGCCTGCAGCACAGGGTCAGGGCAGGCAGCAGGGCAGGCTGGGGTCAGCCAGGCTGGGGTTAAAGACATCCTCTCCATCAGAACCCAAACTGGACAGCCCAGGAGCTGAGCACAAGTTCATAGGTGTTAGCACAACAGGGCCTGGGTGGTATCGAGGGATTGGAAAGACAAGATACCTGGTACACAGGTGCTGTAAACCCAAAATCCTCTGGAGCATGAAACACAAAGTTTTTCCTGGGAAAACAGCTCAGAGCAACAAATCTCAAATGATGATCCTACTTCCCAGGGCAAGCTCACAGATCAAGGGGGACACAGGAGACAGGACTCAGAAGCAGACTCAGATCTCACCCAGGCCATGAGGTTGGATGGTTTTGCTTCTGGGAGGGAAGTTCCTTATGCCTGCTGTGCAGTGTGGGTGTCCAGATGATGAGCTTGGCTGTTCCTTGAGGAGTTCTGCACAGTTGAGGCTCTCCTTCAGTTGCAGCAGCTCCTGAGCACCCACACACAGCAGGACCAGGGCAGGATGGCAGCAAGACCTGTCTCTCAGGGGCTGCCTGGATTTTAACACCAGATGGATGATAACACACACAGATACTGCTTGGGATGGGCCCTGACATTGTGATTGGGAGGGGTTAATTAATGCTTAAAAGGTTAATTTAAACACCAAAACAGACTCATGACACACAGCCTCAGATTCCTGTTGCAGTACATGGACAAAGGGGAAGGCATGTGGTTGCAAACTCTATTTTTGTTGTCCAGTCTGAAAAAATTGAATTCCTGCTCTTCCTCAGTGAGGATACTCATTTAATGTCCTTCCCTTCCTGTAACACCTTTTAGAACACTTCCAGGGATGAAGGCTCCACCATCTCCCTGAGCAACCCCTTCTAATGTCCAATCACTCTTTCTGTGAAAAAATTACTCCTAATGTCCAACCTGACCTGGTAACTCTGGGGCTGGAAAGAAAAGAATCAAAAATAGGTTGTGGCAAGCAGCAGATATTTTCCCTATAACAAACCTGCCAAATCTGGCAAGCCTCAGGCACTGAGCAAAGGGCTCACACAAAAGGGTCCATCCACGTGTGCTCTGGAGGTCAGAGATCAAAGGAACAGCCACAAAATGCAGAACTGTGGGTGACATGTCCTGGACCTTGTAGAAATGCAGCCAAGTCCAAAAAGGTCACCAGCTGCACCTGTGCCTACAATGGTGGGTGGCACTTCTCTGCCTTCTGCCACCAAGGAAGGGCACAACAGCTGAGGTTGACCAAAGTTCAGAAGAATGTGTGAGCCATTACTGGGTAAAACAAACAGAGTACACATCCTTGCATCCAGGCTTTGCTGGGTGAATCCTTCTTCCCCTCTATCCAACATAGGCTGGGTGGGGAAATCTAGGAGAAGAAAGTGCCAAGAAAAACAAGGAAGGCGAGGACTGATGCCAACACCCATAGAGTTATTAAATAATTTCTGTTGAAGAGAATCTTTAAAGCTCATCTTGTCCAACCCCTGCCACAGGCAGGGACACCTTCCACTGTCCCAGGTTGCTCCAAGTCCTGTCCAAGCTGGTCTTGGACCCTGCCAAGGATCCAGGGACAGACA